>LBNU01027954.1:42909-101640 GCA_014162995.1 Artemisia annua | reverse complement strand
TGTTTAATGTATTATTTTCGATTATTGCATTTACAGAAGGGATGTACAGTCCATATACTTACGATTATGTAGAATCAAAAATAGACGTATCTTACACACGTCTACTTGAGAACCTATGGAATCATGAATTAAAACCACTATGTGAGGAAATGGTTGCCACGGTGGATGAAAGCATGATGCGTTTAATTCAGGGAGATGAGACTATATATGAATCATCATATTCTGTTTCCCAGGACGGCTCAAACACAAACTTACATGATTCAATTCATTATACAAATTTCCTAAACAGTGTACGGATGTACAGTCTTCCGCAACATACAATAAAGTTAAAGATTGGTAGTCATGTAATGTTAACCCAAAACATTAATCGAATAGTGGGTTTATTGCACTGTACAAGGTTACAAGTACTAAGGTTGGGAGTCAATGTTATTGAAGCGAAGATCATATCTGGTGAAAATGTTGGTATGATTTGTTGTATTCCACGTATGCTAATAATCGCTTCAGGAACAAAGAATTCCTTCAAATTAGATAGAAGACAATTTCCTTTTAAAGTATGTTTATTGTAATGAGTAGAATTAATTGATTTGAACTTTATTTTATAAGCATTTAATGGTTCAATGTTTTACTTATTTAATGTTCTGTATTGTTACATGCAAATAACCCAGTTTAATTAAATTAACCTTTGTTAGACTTGATATATGGTTTAAAAATCATTCATATATATAAACAGACAAAAACAATTTATGTAAAAAAGGTTAGTACATATATAATTTTTTTTTATACAATTTTAACTATAAATAATCATGTAGAAAAATACAACTTATAATATGAAGATAAAAAGTTTAAACAAATGCTAATGATAATATCCATTAATATAGTAAATCAATGTTAAAGCAAAAATTCATACTAAAAGATTTTTAAAACTTAAAAAAACAAACTACCTCCATTGGATGTCGCTTTATTTTTTATTTGTTAACACTTTTGTTCAATGATGAATTTGCAATTGTATCTTCTTTTATAATGTATTTGAAAAAAAGGAATGGTCATTAATTTTAGCACCAAATAAGCTAAACATATAACAATTAAAAAGAAATATATTTGTCTTTTAATACATTTAATTATAATACAAAGATACCATTAAAAAATTAATTATATTACAAAAATTAACTATTTTTTGTTATATTTTCCAAAATTGTGAATATAATTTTCACGAGAATTTATATGCAGTATTTGTTAAAATATAAGTTTAATTTATAGAATTTTAATTTTGAAGATTAACTTCGAATGTAAACTGTATAAATCTTTTTGTTCCGAAATTAAAGATAGTTGTTTATTTGAAGATCATCATAAAGTTTATGGATATAACCTAATATATCACCAAATCATTTAATTATGTACGTATTATTTAATTGTGTACGTATCATTTAATAATAATCGTGTATCCAAATCATTTAATTATGTGCTATGGTTCTTAATTTATAATGGATATTCAATGATTTATTAGGAGATAAGTTTAGAAACGATTTTGTGATATATTTTAAAACCTTTCAAACTCTTTTTGATATGCACGATCCTAAATATTCGTACCCTAATTTTGCAGTATATATACAGAATTTCTCATTCCTCTATAAGCATGCGAACGATACACACAATCAAAATTAAAAATGCGGCGACTAAGGCATTTGTTGCGGATTTCTAATGCTGAAAAAAACCAAAAACCTGATAATTCGATGCAAGGTATTCTTCTACATCGAAAACTGGTGTAATACTATTTGTTATATTGATGTTATAATTCGTGTCATTTTATAATTTCGCAGCGTCTAAGCCACCAGAAGAACCTGCTTCACAAGGGATGAAGATGTTAAAAAATACAACTTCTGGTATATGAATTGCTAATTAATTTAGAGATATAGTTTGATATATGTAGTTTGATATATTATATATTTGGCATATATATGTGTTAGTTTTTACAGTTTTAAAAGGTTCCAAAAAGCAAAGCACACAAATTGAGCCAGTGATTATCGAAGGTGATATTCCAGTAATGTGTCCACAAGGTATTAATGTTTTCTTTTAATAGTAGATGTATTATGTTTTAATTTTAATAACCAATAAACACTTTAGTTTAAATACAGGCTGTCTAAAGGTAAGATGGTTAGTTATTGTATTTGAAGAACTATGGTGGAGGTTTTTGCTTTGGTTTGGCTGGATAAAAAATAAAAGTAAGAATCCTTTTCTCAAAACCCTAATGATCTCATGTTTATTGTATTTACAACACTCTATGTATTGATATTAATTTTTATTTTATGTTGTATTAATAAAAAAGATCGTAAAGACAATAGCAGTACGTCATCCAGTCCGCCTATGTTTGAAGCTAACACACCAACCAGACAGGCACAAGGTAATTTTATGTGTTTTTGTTGTGCTATCTAATGAAGCACAACATAATCATGAAAACACTAACGTTAATTATTCGGACTTTGAAACTCAAACTCAAGGTATTGTGGTTATTAAAAGTACATTATTTTTGTTTTAAAAATTATATATGTTCAGAATGATCTGTTTTTGGTTATTGTATTTTAAAACATAATGTGCTTTATGTTTGAAAGTTTTGCGCTATGTAGGAACTTGAAAGTTTTGCGCTATGTAGGAACTTGAACTATCATGTTTCTTATGTTCTTACATAATCAGCATGTAGTAATCTTGATAATTTAACCCTACAAATTTATGATTGTGTGTCACATGAATACCCATAAACTTTATCTACAAATATCAATAACTGTTTAATGTATTATTTTCGATTATTGCATTTACAGAAGGGATGTACAGTCCATATACTTACGATTATGTAGAATCAAAAATAGACGTATCTTACACACGTCTACTTGAGAACCTATGGAATCATGAATTAAAACCACTATGTGAGGAAATGGTTGCCACGGTGGATGAAAGCATGATGCGTTTAATTCAGGGAGATGAGACTATATATGAATCATCATATTCTGTTTCCCAGGACGGCTCAAACACAAACTTACATGATTCAATTCATTATACAAATTTCCTAAACAGTGTACGGATGTACAGTCTTCCGCAACATACAATAAAGTTAAAGATTGGTAGTCATGTAATGTTAACCCAAAACATTAATCGAAGAGTGGGTTTATTGCACGGTACAAGGTTACAAGTACTAAGGTTGGGAGTCAATGTTATTGAAGCGAAGATCATATCTGGTGAAAATGTTGGTATGATTTGTTGTATTCCACGTATGCTAATAATCTCTTCAGGAACAAAGAATTCCTTCAAATTAGATAGAAGACAATTTCCTTTTAAAGTATGTTTATTGTAATGAGTAGAATTAATTGATTTGAACTTTATTTTATAAGCATTTAATGGTTCAATGTTTTACTTATTTAATGTTCTGTATTGTTACATGCAAATAACCCAGTTTAATTAAATTAACCTTTGTTAGACTTGATATATGTTTTAAAAATCATTCATATATATACACAGACAAAAACAATTTATGTAAAAAAGGTTAGTACATATATAAATTTTTTTTATACAATTTTAACTATAAATAATCATGTAGAAAAATACAACTTATAATATGAAGATAAAAAGTTTAAACAAATGCTAATGATAATATCCATTAATATAGTAAATCAAAGTTAAAACAAAAATTCATACTAAAAGATTTTTAAAAATTAAAAAAACAAACTACCTCCATTGGATGTCGCTTTATTTTTTATTTGTTAACACTTTTGTTCAATGATGAATTTGCAATTGTATCTTCTTTTATAATGTATTTGAAAAAAAGGAATGGTCCTTAATTTTAGCACCAAATAAGCTAAACATATAACAATTAAAAATAAATATATTTGTCTTTTAATACATTTAATTATAATACAAAGATACCATTAAAAAATTAATTATATTACAAAAATTAACTATTTTTTGTTATATTTTCCAAAATTGTGAATATAATTTTCACGAGAATTTATATGCAGTATTTGTTAAAATATAAGTTTAATTTATAGAATTTTAATTTTGAAGATTAACTTCGAATGTAAACTGTATAAATCTTTTTGTTCCGAAATTAAAGATAGTTGTTTATTTGAAGATCATCACAAAGTTTATGCATCCTTAATTTAATTTTATAGTATATGTAGAATATAACCAAACTTTTCACATTAAATATTGCAAAGCTACATTCAGTAAATTATATTACATTATGCAAGCTCAAAGACATTATGCAAGATTTCCAACAGTATTCGAGCATGAACACTCTCAAACACCACTTGAAGGTATAATTTTTTACAAAAAATTCATTCATTCGGTTGTTATATTCTTATTAATGTGGTTTTATAATTTATATCATGTGTTATAGCATAATCGTTATGTAGTTTATTACAATTGTTGTTCCATAAAAAAGTAATAGCATGCAGAATAAAAACTCTCAAATTTCTTTACAAGAGATCGTTTGGTTAGATAGGCTTACATGCATTGTCCATAAATCTTCATAATTTAACCACGAAGGTTTATGATTCTGTGACAGGTAAAGGTTCACAAACTATACATGTAAATATCCATAAATCCATGTTGGGGGTTTTTCAGAAAAAATTTATTATATAGTATTATTGTTTAAAAACGGAAAATCTTACTTGGTTTAAAAAGTTAGGGTATTCAAATGTCTTAAAGTTAGAAAAATAGTTAGCAGAAATTTATTGAAAATAATTATTATTAGGTCATAAATGTGGTTGTAAAATTCATCTAATGTTTTATCACATAATTGTTTTGTAATTGGTTATAGTTGTTGAACTAAGACGGATCGGTAATGATGCTTTCAACCTACTGAAAGAAAGATCTAAAAGCGCGCTCGAATTAGAATATCATTTAGAAAACATTGAACGTGCAATGTCTAATGATATGGATTGGCTTAATCCTGAGGGTCATCTCGACAGCTACAGCGACTCTGAAACCACTTCACAAGGTATTATGTTATTAAACAATATTAAAATTTGATGAGCCCATCAAGGGTTGTTATTGATATTAGTTTTAAAAAATTTTAATGTTTAAAAAATTGTTAATAGAATAGTTTAAGAATGATATATTATTTAATTGACATGAACCATTAATCCACATCCTAACACAAACCACAAATTCATAAATCATTGTATGAAAGTTTTACAACAAGTTTTACATTAACGTTATGAAATACATTTTGATTTAATTAAACTGTAAAAATTACAGTTTGATAATATGTTTTTTTATTTGTAAAATGAAATTTACAACAATCAACAAAGATTGTAGACAATGTTTGTATAACAATGTTTTATTCATGAGACACCTTGGTTTTCATAGAGTACAAAATAATCATTATTTATTATTTTTTTTTTAAAAAAAATTATTTATTTTTTAATTGGTTAGTAATGTAAATGCAATCATGAATATAGTTTTGATATTGGTATAGAAAAGCATCCAGGTTGTGAAGTATTTTCTACCAATATGATCGATCGATGAGCTTCGGTGGCTAATTAAAGTCAATAAAGCGGAAAACGTACGCGACGAACAAACAATACTGGGATGTGTAGAGGCAATTGACCAACGAAAGAACAAAATATTAGAGTATCAAGAGAGGATCATTGATATTCAGAAACAAATTGATAATTATAAATGTTTGTAATTTTATTTGCATGTATTAAAACATCAAATCTTTATAATATATCTGAAAAAAATATAACAAACCTATTTAATTGCATTTTGCAACTAACTTAAACCATTTTTAGGTAATGATTAACATACTTTAAAGTAAATTACAACAACTTCATTTATGTTAGAAGGATAAATGTGTACATGTTTAATGGTCAAAGTTCAAATTTTAACCTTTCAAATTCCACAATTAAATGGCCTTCGAATTACTGGACCTATAAAACTTTAGGGTTTTTACTCCATTTCATCATTCACAAACAAATACTAAACACTACTAATAAGCAAATGGATCAAACAGGTTTGTTATTCAAGTTTCTTATGCACATTTACTAATTTTATATCATCTGTTCAAACATTGCTATTTGTATAAATGTACCTTCCTTTTTTTTATTCAGTTCTAATACTTTTATTCGTTTTTATTTTACAGCATCATCATCATCCAAACCAGTGCATCCTGCAATGTGGTTTCTTTCAAAGATGGAAGAGATGAGAAAGAAGAAGTTGGAAAGCTGGGAAAAGAACGAGAAAAAGAAAAGGAAAAGGTATAAAGCAAACAAGCTTAAGACAACAATAAGAAGAAGAAAATTGGCTAAACTTGAAGAAGAACAAGAAGAAGTCGTCGATGATGAACCTTTGGACCACATTGACTATGACAATCTTCATCTTGCTTATGATCAAGAGAAGATTCATAAGTTTAGTTTTTAAATTCTTTTATGATGTCTATTATTATGTTTGTATTTTTGTTTATTTAATCTTTGTAATCTACCGACTCTTTTTATGTTATCCCATCGTTTTAATTATTGAATTCCATTGTTGTTGCTCATATCATTTTTGTGGCATTTTATTTTGAATTCAAGGTATTATTTTTTTTGCTCAACACGTAAACTATATTTGTAGATAATAATTTTGTTATCAAATATAAGAGATATGTTATAAAANTTTACTAATTAACATGCATGCTTTGCAGGTCCGCCTATGATATAAATTAACCATCAGATTGGGAGCACGTTTGAAATTTTCGAATGAAGAAACAGAGCTTATAACTATGAATGTAGCTGGGATAAACATCTTATTTTATAATAAGGAATAAAAACTTTATAATTGTTCTATGTTTTTTGTTTTATGTTATTTGCACAACTATGAATTGTATGTCTTCATATGAAATAATTATATCTTCTTTCATTGCTTTTAATTTGTAATTTCAATGTTTTAACTTTTTGTATTTGTTTATATATAAAGTAACCACAAATGTGAATACTGTTTTTTAAAATATTGGCACATTAACATCATTATTTCTAAATTGCTTAATTTTAAACCTTAAAGTTAACCATTTTACATATCTAATCCTTAAATTTTGATAGTTATATTTATAACCCAAAAGTATACTAAATTGGTGTAATTAACTCAAAACTACTATAATTGACATTTTAAACCTGAAATATATATAAAGAGTTCAAAAAAAGATATGTTGATATAATTTAATAAGATATACATGTCTTAAAAAATACGTGTATCCTAAATTATAATTCATATTAATTTTAGACCTATAGAATTTGTTATAGGATAACTTTAAATTTTGAAAGATATAATTAAAAGCATAAACATCCTTTAAGATTAACAATTTATATTTTATTTTATTTTTTAATGATGTTCCTCTTAAACTAAGACACATATACAAAGTTACTAAGACTGTAAAGGAGATTTAACCAAACATAATTACTCATGTGACAAAACACACATTTTCAAAGTTGCATGTATTGATAATATAAATGAAATGATGAGAAAGGAAGAAATAAAAAAGCTTATTAGTTTATAAATTCAAGTAAAAGTCAATAAAAAAATTCCTTAAACTAATTTGATGTTTAACAATTTCAATAAACAATTCGGTTGACTCATAATCATTTTCAATTTTTAAAAGATTTGAAGATATATAAATTTGGTTATATATGCTATTATATAGTAGAGGATATATATGGTATACCGAAATTTGTTACAATTTGATTGATTGTATTATCTATTATGTTTGAAACTATTTTTGATTTATTACTTTGCATCCTGTTTATATGTTATGTTTGGAAGCAAATCAACTTTCCAATTCAATCAAAATGTTTGTATTTTACAAATCTTTTTTAAAAATTAAGAATATATCTTGACAAGAAAAAAACACGTAAAGGATACATATGAAAGAGTTTATGCATGTCAACTACATTTTGGAAACGTTGCATCTTTTAATACCATGCAATGGACATTAAAGATGTAAAGAGTATATGAAAGAGTTTATGCATGTTAACTGCATTTTTGGAAACGTCGCAACTTTTAATATTGTGCAAACATAAAACCCTATAAATACAAATCATTCGTAAACGAATTCTATCACATTGCCATTATTCAATTTAAATTACTTTCAAAACCCTATGGCATTATCATCTTCAAGATCTGATTCAAAAGCAACAAAAAGATCAAGGGATACTTCTCCCCCCCCCCCCTGCCTGAAAAATATAAACTTTTTGATATAACCCAGGATTTTTGGGAAAAATGTCATGATGGAAAATATGGAACCGAGAAACTCTTGGTGGAGTCTTACAACAAGCATAGGAAGTTGCTGGAAGAGATGAACAAGAAAGACCAACAAGTCATAATGGAATATCAACAAAGAATTGAAGACCGAAACAGAAAAATTGAAGAAATCAAAGGAAAAATTGTTGATGTTTATGAAAGCATTGAGAAAAGTTTATATACTTCTTAATGTTTTGTATATGTATTATCATATTTAACAATATGTTATGTTTTTAATTTGAATCTATTTGAACAATTCAACTTATCTTTATTTGTTTAAGTATTTATTAATGTATGTGCGTTTACTTACATGATCCTTCTTATAAACACTTGCAATTAATAAAGTTGATAATTAAATATAACAATGTCTTGAAACATTTAAACGACTTCAAAATGTTTTAGTCTGAATGAATGAACATTTGCAAATACGTTTAATAATACAATTCACAAAAATTTTGTAACCAAGTTATTTTCAAATCTGAATTTGCTTTAAAATCAAAAACTAAGATCAATTTACTTGAAAATCAAAACTGAAATATCTTTCCCTAATTAAACCAAATAATCTAAAGTATTATTTGTGTTATAATTTAGTACATCTTTTATTTATTTGAATGATTTAATAATCGAGTTGTGATATTTTTGATCTTCTATGCTTTCAACAAAAATAATCGAATTGTGGTACTTTGGTAATATAACATAAATCATACAATATTATCCATCATGAACAAAAAAATAAGGTTTAAACATAAATAAATGTTATGTAGATTTTTAGGAAAACTTATAAAAGAGAATATATGTTAAATAGGTTTTTAAAATATTTACTAAACTTAGATTTTTTCAACAAAAATAATCGAGTTTTCTTGGTGAAGTCTTACAACAAGCGAAGGAAATTGTTGGAAGAGATGAACAAGGAATAGTATAATTTCTTAACGTATTTTTTTTTTCAAACAATGTTGGTGGGTTATTGGTTACATCCATACATTTTCTAATAAGTTTGAAGCTGTTATCGGTTTATTGCTTTGCATCCAATGTATGCGCTAAATGGGTTACAAGATTTAGTTTTATAGATTATAATATTAAATGATTTTTAAAAACATAACCGGTATGAATATTAATAAACTGTTAGTGAATAGACGGGAAAGGAACAGAAAAAAAGTACCGTTCACCATAAGATAATAACAATTTAGTGACAAAAATTTAACGCAAAAAAGATAAAAAAAAAATAAATAAAATAAAAAAAAATAAAAAAAAATTGACGCATCATATTAACATACCAAAATGTGCTGCCATTATACACAACACATGGTTTTTCTTCATAGTCACCATTCAAAAGCTACCATGCAACATACATTCTAAATAGATGCCATACTTGCTATCTACTACATCAAGCTAACAAATCCAAAATACACAGTTAGACATTACTGCTAAAGAAACTGCACATCATTGTCCATAGTTAAATACACATAAAACCAGCAAATCTTCATTCCATTGTAAGCATCACATAACCATTTCTTGACAACACTTCAGCATCAATTGTGAATCTGACCGCTTGGTTTTCAACAAATCCAACCTCATTCATGATTTGTTTCCATTTTCCAAGCATAACAACATGATCATCAAACTCTTTGACTCTTGATTTATCGCTGTATTTTCTTAATACCAGTTCCTTCTCAAAAGACGAATGCAAATGACACAGCATGACCTTAGTTGGCTCATCAGAATCAATGTAGTTATACAGCTCATGTGTTCTAACAAAACCAGATGGTATTGTCTGCCCAAATGTATGAAACTAAAATTTAAAATTTAAACCAACACAAAATACACAAATGATGCTGTATCAATATAGTATACACTTACAAGGTAACCCTTTTTGGTAGTGCTTCCAAGCTTCTTAACAAAACTATAACCATCACCAATCAAGTTGTTTGACAGGGCAATCTTTTTGTTGCTTGAAGCAGCGCATTTTTAAAAAACAATACCATATCAAAAACAGAACCAAGTTTACTGAATAGTTTCAGTATAAAATAATTGCAACGAATTTTACTACCTTAGTTAGGTTTTTACCAACAGGAGGGTCCTTTCTTTTCTTGGAACATAAAGCATGATTATCAGGTTCAGCATTCATATCGGATGGAAAAACATCATCTTCTTCAACCTTTACAACCTTTTCTACAACCGGCCCCTATGACACAGTGTCATAAAAGTTTAATGCTTATCGAAACTCATAACAAAAACTTGATATTTACAAAAACTTAATACATACCAAAAAAAGGTTAATTATACTAACCAGTGCAAACGGAGGACATTTCAAACGAAAATCCAATGAGAAAGGTCGAGCTTTTTGCCAAAATGCAGATTCTAATAGACATTTATATGTTAGCAAAAATAGAAACAGATACATACCTAGATAATAATAAAAAATATACCAAAAACATACTAACTTACGTCGAAATTCAGGGTCCTGACAAAAACCATCAGCATCGTGTATTGTTAGGACAAAATGATGTCCAACAATGAAGTAGATAACAAAGGATTGACT
This sequence comes from Artemisia annua, assembly GCA_014162995.1. Lineage (NCBI taxonomy): Eukaryota > Viridiplantae > Streptophyta > Magnoliopsida > Asterales > Asteraceae > Artemisia > Artemisia annua. The sequence continues at coordinate 90,839 of LBNU01027954.1, read as the reverse complement.
TCCGTCAATCATGTGATTGTCACAAAATTTCTCCCACTCAGACCCACAGAAACCTGATGGTTTGTTCATATCAAAATCAACGTAAACTCTCATCCACCCATCACAAGTTCTAACACAATATAAAGTCTGTTTTTTAAAGTCATAGCCTTCAAGGAAACTTTCTGGCAACGGCTGCAATCAAATAACACGGAATGATGCAAATAGGTTAATATAAATCAGCAAATTATTTTATTAGCTATCAAACTTAAAAGACCTGGCATTACATTATACCAGTTTTAAAAAACTCGTCTTTGACGTTTGTGCAACACATTTAGTGAGTTCAATTCCATTCGCTATCATTTTTGATCCATTAACACAAGTACCATCCTCATCAAAATGGCTGACAAGAACATATTGAGCATTCCTAACGTCAAATAAAGCTAAACAACCCTGCTTAAGCCCACTATCTTCTACACTCTTTTTCCATTCCTTTCCATATATAAGCCCCAATTCACCATCAATGACTCGAATCTTAAACTCATATACCGTATCAACCACCTTTGCATACAGCCATTCACAGTCTTTACGGTCGGTATGTTCAAACAATTTCAATGGAACTTTCAAACCACTTTCGCTACCATTTTCAAACTTAACTAAAAAGGCCATCTGTAAGGTTTTACAAACTTAAAGTTACACAATAGCAGCGCCATTTGAGGGCATAATTTGTTGAAAGAAACAACATCTTATTGTAAACCAAAAACATAACACTTCAACACAAATATAGATGTTGTGAATTATCCTAAATAAATGATTTGTATTAAAGTTTACAGATGAAGGGTTCTTATTACAATCTGTTGCCAACATTACCGGGAAAGCTATCATTAAAATTATCAAAAATAACAAAAAAAAAAATTCAAATAAAACATCCCTGCTAAAGTACACTAACTTCTACAAACTCTATTCATTCCTTTCCATATATGAAATGAAAATCTCAATCAATGTACCAAATCTTAAACTAATACACCTTATTCGCCACCTTTGCAACTTAAATACAATAAAGTCTGTTCCAAACTAACATAACTTTAGGGTGGTATTACAGTTTTCAATTGATAAATTGTTATCACAGTCTATAACAAATATTACTATGAAAAAAAAAGATAGTAGCAATAAACTAAAACCATTGACACAAACAGTTTGGGGCTTTCAAAATTGGCAGCAATAAAAGCATGCAACACCAATTACTGATTGGGGTTTCACAATTAAGAAACAATAAGGACATGCAATATCAAAAATACCATATCTATCCAAATATAGATAATCACTAACTAAAAAAAAGATTATAAAGTTGCACATGCGTCTTAAAAAAACCAAAAAACCATATGCAGATTCTATATTATCATAATAACAGTAAACCTAAATCAATACTAAACAAAAAACTCACGTTCTATTTTAGAAGAAGATACGGCGTTGTAGAGATTGGGTGGAACGGATTTTATTGATCCAAAGGATTTTACTTATTTTAATAGATATTAGGTGTATGGGTAATATAAAAACATAAAAAAAAAACAGTTAACAACAAAATAATTTAATATGTAAAAAATAAATAAAGTTAAGCAATGTATTACACAAACAACTTTAAAATAAATGTTATTAGTTGCAATTGGAATAACTTAATACGAAGAAAAATCATGCTTTTTCAAATAACAATTAATCATCCGGAAAAAAACCTAAATCAATCATGTAATCGTCGTCAATATCGTGTCCAGAAGCGTTCATCTGCTCAACTAATGCTGATGCCTTTGTCAATTTTGATATTAGCTTTCTCATGTCACGAACACTGATTAGCCGACTTCCATAATAATTCTTAATCCAATCAATGAGCGATCCAATTTCATTTGCATCTGTAAATAATATAAACATAAAGACATAATCATTGGTTGAGCAAATACATCAAACAATAATATTAGATTAACATATATATAAAAAATACCATGGCTATTTGTTGGTTTAGTTTCATTTGTTTTGTTTGTAGTTTCCTTCGATGAAGATTTATCATTCATATTTGATAGTTTTGTAGAATAGGTGCAGCCAAAAAATTAGGGTTTTAAGAATACAATTTGGTTTTCTTTTTATAATGTAAGTTAAAATATAAAACTTATCTAAATTTACAAATCGGTTTTTTTATAGACAAAATATACGCATATTTACAATATATTTTACTTTAAATACATTTAATGCTAACATAGAATTATAAACTAATTTTTTTAAGGAATATATTCTATATATCGTTTTTAATACAAAAAAAATATACGAAAAACAAACATGATAATTATAACTTCAAATAAACATATGAATGACATAAATTAAAGATGTAAGTTATAAATATATAATAAATGTAAATGCGTAGAATAAATTAATACCTATGTGATTAAATTATTGATTGTAAATAGTACTCAAATATCATTACAGCTGTACAAAAGGAAAAAAAATGATTCGTGCAAACTACAAAGCATGCTCGCCCATTGGGCGGGCCATGACCAGTAGTGTATATATATATNACCCATTTTAGGATCCTTGGTGAGTCGTTGGGTGATGGGTTGGTTCCATTAATGTCGGATGAAGATGTGCACACATTACTCAAATATGTGCCTAGGTTTAAGGAAGTAGATGTTTATGTAGAAACTGAGGTATTATTGGTAGAGAAACACTTAGATGCAGGTGAGGAGTGGTCAAGGAAAGGGTGTAATGATTGAAGAGATAATTGAAGAGAATGTGGTTGATGAAGTTGGGAAAAAAGGAAAATTGTCGTTGTTAGAGTGGCAGCCTTGAAATGAAATGGGGGGGGGGGGGGAATCATTATGAGACTTCAACTCAAGCTTCAGCCAGTAATATTTGTCCATTATTTGAAAATGCAAATCATGCTAAGGTACCACCATCCACATCTAAAACTGCAGTAAAAAGAATGGCATTTAGTTTCAGAATATCTCTTAGAAAAGAGTGATTATGAGGTTGAGATGCCAAATGCTTTTGTTAAACGTGGGATTGGCAGTGCATTTATAGAGCATGATTTGTTCCAACAAGACACTGCTATGGATTGGCATAATTGCTGATGAAGATCAAGATGTTGCTGACATAATTGCTGAGCTACATCCAGCGAATGAGGATGTGGTTTTTCTTATTTATGAGCAACAGATTGATGAAGAAGTGGTAAAAAAGGAAGAACATGTGGTTGATAAAACTAAGGACGGTTTGGTTGCAGGGGATGAGAGTGATTTTCACATTCATGAAACTGAGTTGCCACAGAAAGAACTAGAAGTGGACATAAATGACTTCCACTTCATTGATCACAGTAGGATAGAAGCTGATATAATTTGGCTTGATTGTGGTATTGATACTTTGATGAACTTGAAAGTGGTGGTGAGGGTGAGGATGAGCAGCCTCCAACTAAAAGAAACAAAAGGTTGATCTTTTTTGTGGGACAAGAGTTTGGCACTAGAAAATAAGTAACTGAGAAGGTGAGGGTACTTGCAGTGGAGGCAAAGAGAGCTCTTAAGTTTCATAAATGTGATAAGATGAGAGTGAGAGCTATGTGTTATGGCACTGTCATTGCTTATGTGAAAACCAAAAATGACCCAAAGGAATTCATTTCCTCGCCTACCAGAGAAGGTGACATTGATGGAAAACAATTGCGCAACGATCAGAAATTTTAAAAATTATTTAACCCTTAAACATTAAACAGGTCATATTATATATAAAACTTTCACAACGGAAGATTTATAAAAGTACTTTTTCACGTCAGTTTAAATGTCCCCTTAGATCCATATACACCAACTCTTAATTAAACATGTACAACAACATAAAGACTTACCTTTTACTGCTCAACAATACGAACTGATGAAACCTGTTGGTGTGGTAAAACGCCCCACGTCTCAAACACTCTAAGAAACAAAACCACAACAAGATTAGTGTTCTTGTCATCTTCATCCATTGAAACCTTTTTGTCAAAGAAGTTCATCTATATCAAGCTTAGAGTTCTTGATATTTAGATAGACATTTATATCCATTTGATACATATGTCTTGGATAATCATACATCACCATGTATCACCAACTATACACCAAAGTAGAGGTTAAATAGTTTATGTGTTTACACCTTAAACACAAGGTTTGTTATGTTGGGTCATAAAACATAACGGGTTTGGTTGCACCCGAAGAAGAACTCAATATTTAGCTTAGTATCGGTAAACTTGTAAGCGGTTAGATGGTTTATGTGTTAGACCTTAAACACAAGGTTTGTTATGTTGGGCCATAAAACATAATGGGTTTGGTTGTACCCGAAGAAGAACTCGAGTTCTAACTTAGTATTCGTAAACAATGTAAGCGATGTTGTAAGTTTTTCTCCACAGAGAAAGGGAGCTTGTTGACTAGTGAAGTAACTCTTGAGTTGGGTACTTGGGGAGTGGAGTGGGGTGAAGAGGAGTTTCGTGATCGAACCACTATAAATCATCGTGTCCGGTTTACACTTTCTTTACTTATCGCTTTACGCTTATATTTAATTTATGTTTATGTTTGAGTTGTGTTGTGGCTAGGTGTTTATATTGTGTTTATACTTGTGGTGACATGATTTATTTTATGCTATCTATTGTTGTAGAATTATTATTGCAATTTTTCATATTACATCACGCTTGATCGATAGTTTGATACGAATGATTTAAGTTTTTAAATGAAAACGTATTCAACCCTTCGCGTTATCCACAGTTACCATAGTTTTGGCAGAGTTGAATTCTTTTACCAAAAGTGTTATTTAAGTCGTCACTATAAAATAAACGACAAACACAATAAGTGTCTATATATCTAAAGCTATATTTTTGAATTCTTTAGTCATGGTGGCAAGCTACCCAAAGTCGTCACTCTCATAACTAAGGCATCATTCTTTGCTAACATGTGAAATACATGCTCAAAAGAAAAACAAGTGCCGCGTTATAAGCCTAGCAAGTACAAAGGTTTGAAACTACCTAACGACTGAAAATCATTAGTAGCAACAATATCATATTTTCGGTTCATAATTATACAACACATGTAGTACAAACAAATGAGGTACTAGATATTATATAATATTAATTCCTTAACGGCACATGTGGTGTTGTAGTTTTAGTCTCTTATCGTTGTAACATTTTTACTAATTTTAATATTGCCTTTCGAAAAAACAAAAACAAAACGCACACAATATAAATATTGTCATAATCATATATACGATACGATGAAGACACTTTCACCACCTAAATTGTTCCTTTGTGACTCATGTGAACAAAGTTTTCTAGCTAGAGAGAGAGACAGACGAGAGGCCTGAAATTGCCATATAACGTACTTACAAAATCTTAAACTCTAGTGAACAAACATACACAAACAGTCTGTAGTCTCTGTGTGTGTTTTTCGTTACCTTATCCTATCATCTCTTATATCACTCCTTACCTCCATATTTGCTCAATCCCCCACTTCTTTTATTTCTATTTCGGTATTCTTCATGCTCCTCATAGCATGCTAGCTAATTCCTGCCATTCACAATTAGTATCGTTACAATAAAACTCGAGTTTACCAAAATATTGGACTCGTGTTATGACATAACTAAACTGAAACTATAGTTCCTATAGCATTTTTTTTCTTTCTATTTGTTGCGGATTGGATTTGATTATGGCTCCGAAAGCTAGTAAAGGAAAACCCCACAAGGCTAAGGGAGAAAAGAAGAAGAAGGAAGAAAAAGGTACGTACGTGTGTTCATGTGTGNCCTTCGCGTTATCCACAGTTACCATAGTTTTGGCAGAGTTAAATTCTTTTACCAAAGTAGGGATGGCAAAAAAAACCCTAACCCGACGGGGAAACCCAAAACCCGACATAATTGGGGCGGGGCGGAGCATGCTAATTGGGTTATGGGGCGGGTTTGGGGATTAAACGGGAATTTTAATCGGGTTTGGGGCGGGGAGCGGGGAATCCTCGCCCCGCCCCGCCCCACCCGATTAATATATACATATACACAAATATATCTATACATATATATATATATATATATATATATATATATATATATATATATATATATATATATATATATATATATATATATATATATATATATATATATACATATATCATTTTGTTAGTATTTACGTAATAAAAAATATTACTCTAATATTGTTAGTTTTTTTTAGATTTATAAGAATGCGTAGTTGTGATTATAGAAACTCGTTTAGTGTCATATTTTAAGTTTTAATTTTTTTTGTGGTATAATTTATCATTATTTACGTATAATATTATCATTGAAAATTTAATAAGGCTTGTTTCTAATTATTATTAACTAGACGAGTACCCGTGCATAGCAACGGGATTTTATAGCGACAGATGGTTTATTGATAAAAAAAAGTTTATAGGTTATAAAAGAAAAATAATAAAAGTTTGAAGATTTGGGGATTAAACATAATGTTTTGAAATCCGGTTCAACCGGTTGAACAGTTCCGGTCGAAAAATGGGTCGATGTAAACCGGGTGAACTTGCTGGGTTGGGTCGAAAACGGGTCAAATTAATCCGGGTCTACCCGCCGGGTTTTAAGCATCCCGGGTCAACCGGGTTTTCAATTTGTTTTAATATTTTCCTTTTGAAATATATGTTTTCAACATTTCCTTTTTTAGTATAAACATTTCACTTTTCTGTTATTCCTTCGGGTACCCTTTTACGATTAACCAAAGAAATAGATCTCGATGAGGCCTGATTCACCAGTTTGTATCTGTTTCAACGGGTCCTCTCTGGTTCGTTTTCAGATGGCTTTTATTTGTTAGCTGAACCGGTGGCGACACCGGTTCCCGGTTGAACCTGTTGGCCCTGTCCGATTTCAAAACTATATATACAATCAACTTGTCAGGTTGTATGAAGCTTTGTGTGTTTTGTTAATTTGTATAATGTGTATAATAACGGGTCCTCTCTGGTTCATTTTCGGATGGTTTTTATTGGTTAGCCGAACCAGTGGCGACACCGGTTCCCGGTTGAACCCGTTGGTCCCGTCCGATTTTTAAAACTATATGTACCATCAACTTGTTAGGTTGTATGAAGCTTTCTGTGTTTTATTAATTTGTATGATGTGTATAATAAGATGTTCTTTTCATTTGTATGATATTTTATATGGATTATGTTGTAGCTTGTTTAAATTGTACATTATGAAAATTTTATTATACTTTTTAGTAAGTGGTGTTTTAATTAGTTGTATTTAATTTAGTTATGCTTTAATTTGGTTGTACAATGTGAATAAATCATTGTACTTTTAAGTATTGGGGTGTTTTAATAAGAATATTAATTATATTTCACTTTTCTCTCTCATTTGACCATGTTGAAAACTCAACATTTCACATTGACCATTTCTCTATTATAAGTAGTTAAGATAGGTTCGTTATTGCTAACGGTATAAAAATAATAATAAATGTGAAATGGTGCGGCTTTGGTCGAGAATTACATTCAAATATGACGCCCTGATAAGATCCCCGATTAATACGGGGCGGGTTTGGGGGACCATCACGCCCCAACGGGACGCCCCGATTAGATCCCGATGGGGATTGGGGCGGGTTTGGGGAGAACTTTGGTAATCGGGATGGCCGCCCCGCCCCAAACCCACCCCGTTGCCATCCCTATACCAAAGGTGTTATTTAAGTCGTCACTATAAAATAAACGACAAACACAATAAGTGTCTATATATCTAAAGCTATATTTTTGAATTCTGTAGTCATGGTGGCAAGCTGCCCAAAGTCGTCACTCTCATAACTAAGGCATCATTCTTTGCTAACATGTGAAATACATGCTCAAAAGAAAAACAAGTGCCGCGTTATAAGCCTAGCAAGTACAAAGGTTTGTAACTACCTAACGACTGAAAATCATTAGTAGCTAACAATATCATATTTTCGGTTCATAATTATACAACACATGTAGTACAAACAAATGAGGTACTAGATATTTTTTTTTTTTGAACGGCGGGTTAGTTGTTAGATGTTAGTTGTTAGTTGTTGGCTCGAGTTAGTGTCGCATCCTCGAGCAGAGATACCAACCGCGAGCCTCTCCTTAGGGGATAACCCCACTCCTATTCCCGATTCGCCTGATATCATTAGAGCTTGTGGTTCCCAAGTGAGGACTTCCCGGTCGGTCACCCAAACCGGTACTACTCTCACTTGGGCTCGCTTAACTACTTAAGCCTTTACCACTAGACCACAAGCCCAATGATAATGAGGTACTAGATATTATATAATATTAATTCCTTAACGGCACATGTGGTGTTGTAGTTTTAGAGTCTTATCGTTGTAACATTTTTACTAATTTTAATATTGCCTTTCGAAAAAACAAAAACAAAAAGCACACAATATAAATATTGTCATAATCATATATACGATACGATGAAGACACTTTCACCACCTAAATTGTTCCTTTGTGACTCATGTGAACAAAGTTTTCTAGCTAGAGAGAGAGACAGACGAGAGGCCTGAAATTGCCATATAACGTACTTACAAAATCTTGAACTCTAGTGACAAACATACACAAACAGTCTGTAGTCTCTGTGTGTGTTTTTCGTTACCTTATCCTATCATCTCTTATATCACTCCTTACCTCCATATTTGCTCAATCCCCCACTTCTTTTATTTCTATTCGGTATTCTTCATGCTCCTCATAGCATGCTAGCTAATTCCTACCATTCACAATTAGTATCGTTACAATAAAACTCGAGTTTACCAAAATATTGGACTCGTGTTATGACATAACTAAACTGAAACTATAGTTCCTATAGCATTTTTTTTCTTTCTATTTGTTGCGGATTGGATTTGATTATGGCTCCGAAAGCTAGTAAAGGAAAACCCCACAAGGCTAAGGGAGAAAAGAAGAAGAAGGAAGAAAAAGGTACGTACGTGTGTTCATGTGCGNTGATCAATATAAAAAAAAGGAGTCAAGTAAAGTTACGGCCACTCAACATGTGGATGATCTTGATTTGATTTGATTGTAAAAGAACTTCTTCGGTTGGATGATCTTGAGTTCGACTACTCAACATGTGGTTGCCGACTTCGTAGTAGTTGTGGGTTACCATGTGCTTGCATACTTTCAACGTATTTGAATTCAGGTCAGTGTATTTAACTTCAATTGGTTGATTAATGTTTTTAAGGTCTTGTTTTTTCAACAACTTCAAAACAATTACTTTTAATTTGTTACAGGAGAGTATATTCCTTTGGATTCAATTGATATCTTTTGGAGGACGCTAAACGTTTCATGGTCAGAACCGGTGGAAAATGAAGATATCCAATGTGACGAAGAATTACACCGTTTCAAAGAAAAGTTCAACGAGCAGTCAAACGTTGTTAAAAAGAGTCTCTTAAGAAAGCTTTTGGATATCGTTAATCCAAGTAAAACCGTGATTAATGAACCAGCGATTAAGAAAAATCCGCGTGGACGGCCAAGCTTGAAGAAACAACAAAAAAAGAAGCATGTTGACCCGAAAAGTCAAGATCCTGGTAAACGTAGTTCTTCATGCAGGTTTTTCGAGATAGATCCAAACATGCAACCTAGAAGACATAGTTCGTTTACTCAAACAAGTCGGGCGCATAACTTAATCCCTGATCTAAGTGAAGAACCGCCAAGACATAGCTCATTTATGAGCCAAACGTCTACATGGTATGATTCATCTATGGGCCAACTAAGTAGGACATTAAACCTTCGCAGACAAATTTCAAAAGTTTTCCATCCTTATATCGTAAGTCTACAAGATGTCAAAGGAGATGGAAATTGTGGGTTTAGATCCGTCGCTCTCGGTCTTGGTCTCACTGAAGATCATTGGCCTAGAATTCGGTCGGATTTGGTGGGCGAGTTAGAGTCTCGCCAACAACAATACCGGTATATATTTGGAACTATAAGTTATAATGAAATCTATAGTACTGTGAGATTTGCTGGAGAATGGATGGAAATGCCAGACACAGGATTGGTAATTGCTTCAACGTATAACAAAGTAGTCGTAAATCTATCCGACGATGGAGGTTCTACTACGAGTTTTCCTCTTTGGTCCAGTCCACCGCAATCAAACTCACATGAGTTCATAGTGACTGCACACGTGGATGGTGGCCATTATATTAGAGTTGTATTACGGGAAGGTTTTCCTTTACCGTTAACTCATCCACTTTGGATCACATATAAAAGCAATATTGCATCTGGATGGGAAAACAAATATGTTAGTCGTCAAAATGATTTTCGCGAGTATAATTATCGTGCTCCTGAAAGTTATGATCTAACTTAATGTAATTTTGTAACATTCTCGTCATTGAAAAAGTGAATGAAAATTACTTAATAAAAGTTGTAATATTTAATTTTGAATTTTATGTTAATATATTTGTTTTTATTTTTTAATATATATATATTAGAATAAGTAAAAAAATAAATGTAAGTGATACATTAATTAATCATTATTGCAATCATTGATACATTTATTAAGGTCTATTTATGTCAAAAATAAGAAATTCAATCATTGAAGCATTAATTGGGGTTTATATAGTGAAAAATTAGTGTTTATTTAGGGGGACCCTTTTATAACTATTTAAGCCTTTGCTGCATCTAACTTAGCTGTATATATGTTATCTCCTAATTTTTATGTGCACAAAATCGAAGATTTGGTTTTTAGGTAAAAAGTTACCTGGCTTTCAATTTAGGGATGTCAAAAAGACAAAAAAACAGTTGGTAATGAATGATGTTTTGTCTTTATTTAGTAAACTGGAGTAGAAACAATTTCCAAAAAAAAGAAGAAAAGTGTAAGTTTAAACTAAATCGAAAATAGTACAAGCGAGTAGCGACCCTCGCCTTTTGGAATTTTGTAACACTGATGAATTCAAACTAAAATGATATATAAACAAATTGTTTTCTGACCGTTTTAAGTTTTTTCACGGTTCATTTGTGTTCGCAGCAAAATGCGACTCTTTCATGCATATGGTTATTTATATATACTTTATAATTTTATATGCATAGCTTTATANTATATAAGCCGAAAACCAAACAAGTCATAATACTTTTATACATACTAACAAGTAACAAAAACCGCGCCACTAACAATTTAACTACTAACTAATCCTAAAACCGCAATACATACTAACAAGTAACAAAAACCGCGCCACTAACATTTAACTACTAACTAAAGGCAACGGGATACTAAACTACTTAAACAATACATATAGCAATCCCATCCGCAACCTAATATACTATACGCAAACTAATTAATACATATAGCAATCCCATTCGCAACCTAATATAGTAAACACTCATTTAACAATCTCATCCGCAAACTAATTAAACCTAATATACTATACTTATATGTAAAAAATAATACGGATACGAAAAAAATAACAACATACTGTCTCGGCTGTGGTCTCGGGCACGGGCTGTGGTCTCGGGCTATCGGCTGTGGACTCGGGCACAGGCTGTGACCTCCGGCTGCAGTCTCGGGCTGCGGTCTCGGGCTCGGGCTACATTAAAAGAGAGCACATTTATATCTCAAAATTTTTAAAAAAACTGTTGTCGTCGACATGTCGTCGGGATACCAAAAGTTATTAAAAAAAATAAAAAAAGGGACCACATTACCTATGTCTCAGCTCTCGGCTCTCGCTACTGTCTCGGCTCTCGGCTGTATTACAAAAAAAAAAAATAAAAAAAATCAAGGTTTGATAAATTTGGTGGAGAAAAAAACACTAAAATATGGGCGTGAAATTTGTGAAAACAAAAACTTTTAGAAATGGAAGTAATTAATAATAGTTTAGTGGTTGAATTTCAAATAAATTATATGACGTTAAGTATAAACTTATAAGTTTTTATGTTTTTTTAATAAAAAATAAACAAATACCCCCTCCCCCCTCTCCCTCTCAGACTTTATACTCCCTAAATTTTAAAAATGCAATATTATGTTGTTTTTTAAAACTACAAAATATATTATAAATATCAAAATAAAAGCACGAGTTATATGTAAATAAATACACGGGGTTATACATATAGCAACAACTCATGTTATTGCTTTTTATGGGTTTAAGTAAGAATATCCAAAAAAAATATTTGTTTTCACTACTCATGTTATTTCTTTTTACTAGTTTAACCCATGAGTACATGAGTTTGAAAGTTAAATACGGTTAAACTATTATTAATGGGAATATAAATATCAAATATAAGCACGAGTTAATGTGATATGAAAATAAATATACAAGAAAGTACTTATAACAACAACTCATGTAATTCAAATTTAAAGTTTATATAAGGATTAAAAAATAATAATAATAATAATAATAATAAACCCCCCAATTTTAACAAACTTTATATTTTAACTTTATCAACGGTCATTAAGTGCTATTAAACTCGCATATTGTGTACAACATGATATTAATAGTTAAATTCAAACAAGAACATCAACCTCTATACCCATGTTAGTTATACAAATTTAAATCTTTAATCTTTACAAAATATTAATCGATATTACATAACGAAAATTTTATGTAAAAATCAATGCATAATTATTAGATGTATTTGTATTACAATTACAAAACATTAAATACGAACACATTTTTATATATTTGTGTATTAAACTAAAATATTAAAAATAAAATAAAAATTGATTTATGTGTAAACCTCAAACATGCGCTAGACTTATAATTAGGTATGTGTTGGAGAGCACTTTCACTATCCACGACTCTCTTAATATATAATTTTTATGCACCCGTTGCTTATACAAACATTGACACTAAATATTTATTACTTGAAATGATAATCGATTGAGAAAAGCCAAATAACCTGATATTTGATTATATCGGATATATTTGGAAAAGGGTGATATGTTGAGACGATAAGAAAAAAATAACAAAATTGACAGCAAAATATACATGTCAGATTTAAGTCAAACCAGGTTATCAGTCAACAATTTTCACTTGTCGTGATAAAATCGAGGTAGGTTAAACACATCGATTCACCAAATCAGTTATCTGTTTTCTTAAAAAAAACATATTTAAAACTACGTAGTATAATGGATTAAGTAGGTAATTAAACCGGTATCGCTAAATGCCAACCCGTTTAACTCGTCTTACATGTTTAGATTCAGTAGGTAAAAGTGTCACTTTTGATCGTTTAGATTACAGATTTCTGTTCTTTTAATGCTTTTGTTTGTTGATGACGGATTACTACTTTATCTTTAATCTTCATATATCATATTTAGTGTTTCTCAAAAGTTAAAATTCTAACGTTATTCGTCCAATCAACAGCACTGCCAACGGTTGTAGAAATAGCAATAGAAACGCCTGACGAATCTGGAGTTACGCTAAAGGTAAGCAAATTTTATAAAGTAGCAAATTCCTTTCCATCTTCTTCAACGCAAATTCCTTCATATCTTCTTTAAAATACAAAATACAAACATCGACTGATTGCGTTATTTATATTTTCAAGTGTTTTGTGGAGACAATTCCTTTCTAAATTTTTATAAAATTAGATAGAAAATAAGAGAAAATTTTCACCGACGCAACCTGTTTTATTTAATTGATTTTTATGGGTTCGATTGATATATAGGGAATATCAACGGACAAAATATTAGATGTCCGAAAGCTGATAGGAGTGCACGTTGAGACATGTCACGTGACCAACTACTCTTTATCGCATGAGGTATGTTACACTACTATAGTAGCTATTCCGTCTTAAGATAATATCCCCCAGCAAAAAAACACAGTTAAAAAAAGCATAATTATTACTCCCTCCGTCCCATATTAAGTGTCCACTTTCATAATGCACAAAATTTTAGGAGATTCCACTAATTAAACTCTTCACCAATCAAATATTAATTTTACCCACTAAAGTCTTATCTTATTGGTTGAAAGGTACAAGTGGACACTTAATTTGGGACATTCAAAGATTCTATTGTGGACACTTAATATGGGACGGAGGGAGTATTGTTTTTTTTTTTCTTACTTTTTGCAGAATGACAATTTTATCCTTAACTAATTAATTAATTTCTTCTTTAAAGTTTGTAATATTAATTTCAAGAACGGATAATATTGGAAAACTCCATCAAACTTTCCTACCTATTTATAGTAGTGAACAACTAAATTGAAATATCTGGGAAAAAAAAAAAGTGAACTATTAGTTTAGGACGCATGAAGTACTATGTTAGAGCAATTAAAACTTAAAATTAGTCAAGTTAAACTTCTTAGGGCCCATTTGGTATAGGGATATTGATGGGTGTGGAATCAAAGAAGCATCAAATACCATGTTTGGTACAATTTTTTTTTTCTTTTCTGATAGACTATGATGAATCATAGATTTGATACCCACCCCAAGTGGTTCCTTTCAATTGATACTATCCAATTAAAATTCACCTTTTACTTTTTAAAAATTCTCAACCACAAATTTATTTATTATCAATCTTATTTATTATTTTTTTATTTTTAAATAATGTACACTAACTTAATTCAAACCACTCATATATATTTTTTATTTTATTTTTCTCTCTCTTCATTTAATTCAAACCTATACTTAAATCCAATTTCTTTCAAACATTTCTCAAATCAAAATCCAATTCCATCCACTTACAAACCAAACGGGCCCTTAATTATTATTTTGGTATCACATTTTCAATTTAATTAAGAGTACGAATAATTATTATACTTTTGATCAAAATTAAGTTTTTGCGGCGTCCTTCATTAACAGGTAATAATTGGTTACTAGTCTGTTTAATGTGAAACCCCTACTAAATTATTTTCCCTTAGCAAAAAGAAAAAGATATGTTGTCTAAAATATAAAATTCAAAGCAAGTTTGATAAACTTTTTTTTTCCTCTTTTTCTTTTTGTGCATTCTTCCCCAAAGATCAAAATCTCCTCACCAAAATAATTGAGCACATTTTTATCGAGATTTGCTAACAACTATAGTTTTTGTTTAAAGCTTAGCTTAAGTATAAAATAATCGAATATAAACTCATTTGATGTTAATACATATCCTATTAAAACTAATTTGACTTAATTTAACTAGACGATTACTTATGCATAACGCGATGAAGTTTAGCAGCGACAATTTGTTGTGTGCATATTTCTATGTAGTGTATATACCGGTGTGAAATAAATGAAGGTGTAGAAAGTTTATGTATTAAATTGTAGTTAAATATTTAACTAATTAATAGATAGAATTGTTTTTTTATAAGTAAAGGTATTGTGGTAAAACAACATTCTCTCATTTTGTAACTTATATGGAAAGAAAATAAGGAGCATGGACATAATAATGATTTTACATTTTTCATTTTGAAAGCTTTTATGTAAATGCGTATACGTTTTCCCTTTTATTTGTAGTATAAATTATATGTGTTAAAATTATATATTTATAAAAATGATACTACGTTTTATTTTAAAAACATTGTTAATTAAAAAATTCCGATGGTTGTTAGCAAATCTTTTATCTTACTACAAATGTCACATCGACTGACAGTATGATGACGCCATTTATCAAAACTATGATTTATAAAGTGAGATTTATATTTCTTTTGTGATAAAAAAAATGTATCATTTTCTAGATAATAATATTCTGTTAATTATTTAGCGGTCGTTGTTAATCGATCTCGTATCAGTATGAAAAAACAAACAACATAATAACATCACTAAAAAACACAAGAAGAAGATTTGAATTCGTGAATACCATATTATCCCGCATGTCNCATTAACAAAAAAAAACACACATTACATAAAAAAAAATTGCATAAATATTTTTAAGTATATAAAATGTATAAAGAAATGCTACAAGAAATGCTACAAGAAATACAATACAAATATTTTGCATATTAAGCCCAAAATTTATACCCAAATCTATTTCATCATTGAAGTAAACAGCTATTTACGTTGCCTCAAATAGTAAATAGTTACCACACAAACTGATCAGTTAATTTTATTCAACCCGTAGATGTACATGCAAAAACAGACCTCTGATGATCATCCGATCCAGTGTCCATAAATCACACAAATGGGCCTTTTGCATATTTAAACCCAACCCTAAAACATCAAATATGTTGTCTTCCTCCATCTCCGATTCTCCCCTGCAACAAGAAATGAAAAGAAAAAAAGGTCACTCAAAAACATCAAATACACATCACAATTAGTCAAATACAAACACAAACACAACAAATAGACCCACCGGAAAAAAAAAAAAAAAAAAAAAAAAAAAAAAAACCTCCACCGCGTGGGCTGTCCACCACGGCGCGAGCGGCCATGGCACCAACCCCGGTGTGGTGCGCCATTGGAAAAGTTGGGCTACTGGCCATGGCGCCAACCACAACCCAACCGTACCTCCTGCTCTTAACGTGATAGTCACAAGCCCTTTTGTCATGACTAGTTCGACAAAAGAAAAAAATCTCTTTTTAGAATTTATGAATCTAGCAAGAAAAAGATAAACTAGTAGTAATAAGAAGTTGAAAAACGCGTGTTATGCATATCGGACATTTTGAAGACCCGTCTTAGGTACTGTTTTAAGAGAACTCGGTCGTTTGGTTGTTATGTGTATGTGTGCGAGCGCGTGATTTTAATTTTTGTGTTTAAGTAAAGTATGTTTTGATTATGATGTTGTTGTAGGAGAAAAACTGACATGTCGACGTTGATTACTGGTTTTAAAGAAGGTTTTTTTTTGTTTTTTATTTTTTTGTTTTTTTTTTTGATTTTTTTTTTTCACGTTGTAAAAGAGCTTTTTAAAGTCCCAATGCATTGTAACTGACAGGTACGTGGGCCAAGACTAAAAGACACAGTCGAAATCATTTCCCTAAAGCCATGGCACTTAACAATCACCCAAGGTAAATTATTATTCCCATTTTGACAACACCCACAAACTAAAGGGACCAAAACTGTAACTTATAACTAACTCTTTCCACAGAGGATTACACGGAATATTCCGCCGTCTGCCACGTCAGACGGTTGCTGGACATCGTCGCGTGCACCACCGCCTACGGAGGCGCGTGTAAATCACCGCCGACGAGATTGAGTGATGGAGAGGTTGCTAATGAGGAAAAAGGTGACGTGATATATCCACCGCCGAAACTTGGACAGTTTTATGACTTCTTCTCGTTTTCGCATTTAACGCCTCCGGTGCAATGTAAGTTGGTTATAGTTTTGACTTTTGAGTATGAAATTGAGGTGAATTGTGTGAATTTTGATACGGTAAAGACGATAGTCGGTTAGTTTGTTTTAAAAAGCTCGAGCTCGGCTAGTTTTGAGCTTTATGAGGTTAATTTTAGATGCTTGAGCTCGGCTTGGGCTTGACTTATGTGCTAATTAATTTTTTGTTAAATTGCAATAAAATTTATTATACTTTAGGTCAATTTAGTTTTGAATATTCAACGCGCGGTTTTTTCTCAGTTTAAAGTATCCAAGATATTTTCTTGTGCGGTGTAAGGGTTTTTTTTTTTTTTTTTTTTTGGTGTTGTGTTGTGTAACTTTTTGAAAGAGGCTACCGGTAATTTTTTGATGATACAGTTAATTTAAAGTTATTTAGGCTAAAATTATAATCTATACCTCTTTTGAAAAGTCAAAAAACCTTACAGTATGCTAGAAAATAATTTCGGTACCTTATATTGAGAAAATTAAGTTGAGTAACTTAAATTAAAACGGACTTGAAGTATATTCTAATTTGACATTTTTAAACGGACTCAATTATGTAAGTTAGTGGTATAGATTAATTAATTGTATAAGAGTAAATATAAAGCTTGCTTAGGCTACACGTCTAATCAAGCTACATTTATGTTGCTTAGACTTTATTTAATGAGCTCGGAGTCATTTAAGTTGAAATAGAGTCGAGCTTTTGACAGGCTGATTTGAATAGCTCAACTCATTTACACCCGTATGTCAGGTTACATATTTGACCTATAAACTTGAAATGTGTATTATATATTCAGTGACAGATAAATTGGTTGAGAATTGGTTTTTGCAGATATTAGGAGATCAGTGAAGCCGTTCCTTGAGGATAAAAGAGATGATGATTTCTTCCAAATTGATGTGAGTTGTTTTGTTGTGTTGTTATTTACGCCGTACTTGTTACGTATAAATGTATGGACTAGTTTTGGTATTATGAATACGTTAATGGTGTTGGTATGGTTGTTTGAGCTACTGAGAGCACTGTGCAGGTACGAGTTACTGGTGGGAAGCCGATGACTATCGTTGCCTCGAGGAAAGGTTTCTATCCGGCTGGAAAGAGGAATCTTTCAAGTCATTCTTTAGTTGGTCTATTGCAGCAGCTAAGTCGGAACTTTGATGCTGTAAGTAAAAGCTCTATCATGGACTGTTTAGATTGACTTGTCATTTTAATTATGACGATTAGACATCTACACTGTCCTAGATATAACTTATTTTTGACTTACTGTTTTGCTGTACTGCAGGCATACAAAGCTCTTATGAAAGCTTTTATTGATCACAATAAAGTAAGTTGTTTACCAAAATGCCATAAATTTGAGAGTAAACGTCCAAGTAAAAGAGTTATTTTTGTTTCAGTTTGGAAATCTTCCTTACGGGTTTCAAGCAAACACTTGGGTCGTACCTCCAGTTGTTGCTGATAACCCATCTGTTTTTCCGCCACTTCCCGTAGAAGATGAAAGTTGGGGAGGAAATGGTGGTGGACAAGGAAGGGATGGTAAACATGATCGTAGGAAGTGGGCAAAAGAATTCTCAATTTTAGCAGCAATGCCTTGTAAAACAGCAGAAGAGAGGCAAGTTAGAGATAGAAAAGCTTTTTTGCTTCACAGCCTATTTGTCGACGTATCAGTGCTAAAAGCTGTTGCAGCCATTCAGCATGTTGCTGATAGTAGCAAATTCTCCTCTAATGGTTCGACTGCTTCAATTTTGCATGAGGAGAAAATCGGGGATCTGCTTATCAGGGTTACAAAAGATGTGCCTGATGCAAGCACAAAACTGGATGCTAAAAATGATGGGAGTCGTGTTCTAGGATTGTCACAGGAGGAGCTTGCTAAAAGAAACTTGCTAAAAGGCATAACTGCAGACGAGAGTGCAACTGTTCATGTTAGTATTATACTAGTTATAATTTTCTTAAATTTGATACCTCAGAAGTTTACAGTTAATTCAGTGACTCTGGTGCTATATTGTTACCCTGCAGGATACATCTACTTTAGGCATAGTGGTTGTTAGACACTGTGGCTATACCGCTGTTGTGAAAGTTGCAGCAGAGGTAAACTGGGATGGAAAACCCGTTCCCCAGTACATTGATATCGAGGACCAACCTGAAGGTGGTGCCAAAGCTTTGAATGTCAATAGGTCTGTACGATAGTTATTTAATGGTAAATATTGGAATGATAGTTTTACGTGGCAAGAGATTGATTTGCTTTGTCACAAACCAAAATGGAATTTTTTCTGTTTATCTTTCAACCTTGGGAGTAAAGTTTTCATCAAAATCAGTTTCTTTACTTTATTGCTTGTGCCAGCCAAACAACATGTTGATTTGGCTACAGGTAAAGTTATTAGTAGTATACTAGACGATTCCTTCTCATGTTGGTTGCAGGTTGCTAATTAAAGTTTTTCTTTTATCGTGTTTCAGTTTAAGAATGTTATTGCATAAGTCACCAACAGCACAATCGTCCAGTGTAACTCAACGAGCTCAGAGTGCAGATGCTGAAGATCTGCAGTCTGCTACTAGCTTGGTCAGGAAAGTGTTGAAAGAAAGTCTGCAGAAAATGAAGGCAGAAGCCTCTAAAGCGACAAAATCCATCAGATGGGAACTTGGAGCATGTTGGGTGCAGCATTTGCAAAACCAGGACTCTGTGAAATCTGACGATGCTAAGGTGGAACCAGATGTGAAGGGTCTAGGAAAGGGATTGCTGAAAGGAATCAAGAAAAAATCCGAGGATAAGAGCAGCAAAGCTGAGGAGGAGGTTGCAGCAGGAAACGACACTAACATAATCAATAATTCAGATAACAGTAGTAGCAAAGAGATGAAAAAATTGGATGAAGAGCAGGAAGTTCTGTGGAGAAAGCTTCTTCCTGAAGCAGCATATATGCGTCTAAAAGAATCAGGCACCGGTCTCCACCTTAAGGTTGGATGGCTGCTCTAAATAACATGCATCTGCTGATCAAAGTTTGAATATGGAGGCTAATATCACAAAAGTTACATGTCTTAGTTAGTTAGTTTCTTGATTAAGTTTAGATCTCTTGATTGTAATTGATCCGCTATTGGTTTATATTGGCAGTCACCTGATGAGTTGATTGAGATGGCGCATAAATTCTATGACGAAACAGCCCTCCCAAAGCTGGTTGGTTCTTAAACGTTACTAATGATGTCATATATCTATTTTTCACTTGGCATCAAGTGCGTAACTGATGGATGCGATTTCACTTCTGTTAGGTGGCTGATTTTGGCTCCCTTGAACTTTCACCTGTTGATGGGAGAACACTGACAGATTTCATGCACACAAGGGGTTTGCGCATGTGCTCCTTGGGGCGAGTGGTAAGTTTTTTGACCTTCTTGCCATTCCAAGTCCATTCTTGACATCTTGATCCTATTGCTGCAACTAACATATATTAATTTAATGATCAAATGTTCAAATTTGCTTAATATATTGTCCTAGTTTAATTCTAGCACTCCTATGTTGCCTAGTGAACTATTATGAGTGTGTCAATGAGTGATCTTCACGCCCTTGATTTTGTCTAAGAAAACACATGACTAGACTTCGCTTCACATTTGCATTCAGTCTCCTTGCTAATCAACTCTAAAGTTAACAACAAACATAACTGGAAAGGACCCACATGTAACCATATACATCATCATATACTTGCGAGAGATATTGATTATTAGTAGAGGTGGAAAGATTTGTGGGTTGGCCGGTTGGGTAACAGTTCAAAACTCAAAACTGGTTGAAGTTGAAGCATGTCATTTTATGTTATGTTGTAAACCAGACAGGGTTGGGTTGGGTGACCCACAAACAATATCTTGTCTTTTTCTAAACCTATTCTGTAGGTAACTAATGCATTATTATGATTACAAAATGGAATATGATTACGATACTGACCTAATATACGAGTAGTAGAACAGTCTAGGAGATTGTGTATATTAAAAAATAGACATGGGAGACTTTCAACCCGTTCGGCCTGTTCCCCTTTTAGCTGAATTCATTTTGACCCATCAAAGATAAGACATCCCTAAACTAACGGATTTATAGGTACTTTTATGTATCACAAACTTCAAAATCGGCTTTCCCTCTCTGGTTTTTCAGGTTGAACTTTCAGACAAGCTCCCCCATGTGCAGTCACTCTGTATCCATGAGATGGTTGTGCGAGCCTACAAACACATATTGCAAGCAGTTATAGCAGCAGTTGATGATATAGCTGATTTAGCTAGCTCAATAGCATCATGCTTAAATATACTGCTAGGAACACCCCAAAAAGGTGATGACTTAAAATGGAGCTGGGTTGAATCCTTCCTGTCAAAGAGATTTGCATGTGAACAAAAAAAGGAATTCTATGGCACTCTTCGTAAATTTGCTATTCTTCGTGGGCTTTGCCACAAGGTATGACACTCCTTCAAGAAAATAATTTATTATCTAGTAATTCTTCTTTGAAAATAAAACTTTGCTCATTAGGTTGGGCTTGAGCTTGTCCCTAGAGACTATGATATGGATTCAGCATCACCTTTCAAGAAGACAGATATTATAAGCATGGTTCCTGTATATAAGGTCAATATACATTTCATTTTTCACTAGACTAAAAAATTATTGTATATATAATGTTTTAAGATATTTGAAATTTTTAATATTTACCTTTATACAGCATGTTGCATGCTCCTCTGCTGATGGGCGTACACTTTTGGAGTCATCTAAAACATCACTGGATAAAGGCAAACTCGAAGATGCTGTTAACTATGGAACTAAAGTACTTAATTTTTTGTGTTTTAACAAAATTCTTAAACATGTTTTTTAGACTAACACCTAAAATTGAATTGTGCAGGCACTTTCGAAACTTGTATCTGTCTGTGGTCCTTACCATCGAATGACAGCATGTGCATATAGTCTTTTGGCTGTGGTACTCTATCATACTGGTGATTTTAATCAGGTACATAAGCATATCTTTTCACATTTTTTTTTCATTACTACAAAATAAAAGAAAATAAATAGGACTTGGAGAAGTTTAACCCATTCAATCATTGGAATTTCAGTAATTTTTTTTCCAAAGCATTCATATGCCTATGTTGGTTTTATATCTCTTAATGCGTATGATATGTGGATATGTAAGTTAATATACATCAATGTACTTCAACACTAGAGAACCAAGTACACAATCTGACCATCGAGTTTTCAATTATCTGAAGTGCCATAATTTTCTTTCTAAGATTAATCACAGACACACGAAGGGATGAAACTAATCACACCACTGGAGCATTAGTCCAATGGGTGGAGCTCTAGTGCTTGAGTCAATAGACCCGGGTTCGAGTCCCGTCATTGGCATTTGCTTCATATAGGTACCCACCTCCGCAAAACCTATGGGCACACTGGAGAGACTTTGTGGAATAAGAGATCGGGGGTCGAGTCTCGGCTCGTCTCACTCCAAGTGGTGCTCCTCTGGGCAGGAGAGTTATTCCTTGTGGGGTGGACAATGGCTGGTGCCAAAAGGCACCCGGGATCAGGGTGTTCCCGCCAATCTACACCTTTTGTGGAATATCAGTGAATGAAAAAACTGATGGCAAAATATATATGGCTTAAGAATTTTTCAGCATCTAATTTGTNTTCCCAACAAAATTACGATAAAGGATAAGAAGGGTAAAAGTCATAAATGCTTAACGTATTTACAATTTTGACTCATTCTACATAACGTACTTTTTTTATTGTCAAAATGCTTAATTAAGTTTGTGTTTCTTTTCATCACACATAACTAAAAGGGATTGTTAAGGGTATTTTTGTCATTTCATAAATCTTCATCTTCTACCTCTATTTAGCCGATCAAACACCATAATTTCCGGAGGAAAAAAAACCAAAGTTCGCACATTCAAGTACCCTCTGATAAGTGATTTGTATCTATGAAAATGATTATGATTAAGGTAAAAACATTCGAAGACTTTGACTAATAAACTCGCACAAAAGCTTGAAAAGTTCACATGGTGTGTGAGAATTGAGTATTTGAAAAGTCCGCAAAATATGATAGTTGTGAAATGGGTGTCATGAGATTATAACTGATTACCCATGACTTAATTAACAGGCCCTATTGGCTATTGACTTTGAGCCTATGGATTATATGGTGATCGATTAATACATCCATCTACATTTCAATATTGGCTTTCTTTTTCGAAGAAGCTATTCTCAAATAATATTCGCACAAAGATGCTCGCTTGGCATATTACTCCTAATATTTTGGTGAATGGTTTTGATGTTTAAGTATGTACATATTTGGTTTTAAATATTAATAGCGGATTAAGTGTTTGATGGGTTTGGCTTGTTAGGGAAGAAGACAAGGGTATTTGCGTCTTTTCATGTGAAAGGTGTGGGCTCGGGTATGTATAATGAAAAGAAATACAGAGTTTAGTAAGAAGAATGACAATAAAAAAAGTACATTATGTAGAATGAGTTAAAATTGTAAGTGCGTTAAGCATTTATGACTTTTAGGATAAGAATGGTGAACTGTCAGTAGTCATTCCCCCAAAATGATACATTAAATTGTGTTTTGGTCTGTATCCTAGACCAAGATCCATGACCACAATAGCTATATAAGTACTTATTTCCCAAAATTCACGATTCTTGCAAAGTGTAATGTTACTGTTGTATGTCCATAATAATGATGTCCTGTTTGCAACAAAAAGTCAAATACAATGGTCTAAAAAGCTAAATCATCTGATATTATAAGCTCTTTGTATCTTGTACACTATCTTATCATCTTCAGTTTTATTTCTATATGCATACATTATCCTTACAAAATCTATTTGCAGAAACACAATAGTAGGCCGAGACAATAATTAACCTTAAGCTATAATTTTAAAATCTGGTTATCAGTATTGATAGTTACTATGTTGTTGCTTAGGCAAACACACAGTTATCCCTTATCACAGCTTTCTTTTGAAATCTCCATTAGGCTACTATCTACCAACAAAAAGCTTTGGATATCAATGAGAGGGAACTTGGACTTAATCATCCAGATACAATGAAGAGTTATGGGGACCTAGCTGTTTTCTACTATCGCCTCCAACACACTGAGTTGGCACTGAAGTATGTTTTTTTTCCCCATGAATGGATGATAAATTCTTAGACCCATGGGAATGCATAATACAGAACGACTAAAAGTTTAATAAGCTAAACTTAGTGCATTAAATTTCATTAGTTGATGAAATGCAGCTTATGTTTTTCTTCCATTCTAGGTATGTGAATCGTGCATTGTATCTCTTGCACTTAACATGTGGGCCTTCTCATCCGAATACTGCCGCCACCTACATCAATGTAGCAATGATGGAAGAAGGTCTAGGAAATGTTCATGTTGCTCTTAGATACCTTCATGAGGCTCTCAAGTGTAACAAAAGGCTTCTTGGAGCCGATCATATACAAGTAATCTTCTCTTTCTCACTCACTCACTCACTTTGGTGACTAAGACTAGAAAATATTCTCTCAATTTGTGATTTGCATGTAACTTGTGCACGCAAAGTAACTTTTACGCATTAAAGACTAAATCTGCTGGTTACTTGGTTTACACTGGAGTTAGGGAAATGGTTGGATTGGGAAATGGGTCACTAGAGATGGGTTTTGGACTTGAAACATTGTATATGTCCAATTTTCTGTACATACCTAGTATGTCAGCTAAGTTTACAAAAATAATATTATTTCAGTGATCATCTTTTTTCTTTTTATGATAAATAGTCTAGGAGATTTTATGCATAAAAATGCAGTGTTTGTGACGTATGATCCATGCCTTAGCTATTATATATTATGATCTATTTGGCTTGTCATATATAAAAATAATCTGTCTTGACCCATGTATAAGTAAATGGGTATAAGTGGCCACTCTAATTACTGAATGTCACTGCCTCTTTGGATGGGCTTAAATTTGTCTGATGATGTCATAGTAACACATACTCACACTTGGTGTATCTCAAATTGTCAGACTGCTGCTAGCTATCATGCTATAGCAATTGCTCTTTCCTTGATGGAAGCATACTCCTTGAGTGTTCAGCATGAGCAAACCACACTGCAGATTTTGCAGGCTAAACTTGGACCTGAAGATCTACGCACCCAGGTAGCCTTTAAAGATTTGGAATTTATGTTTTTATAATTAAGCATCATATAAAGGTAGCCGCACACACGAAACTGTTCAACTTAGCATGTAAAATAATCTAGGATGCGGCTGCATGGCTTGAATACTTTGAGTCCAAAGCTCTGGAACAGCAAGAAGCTGCACGCAATGGTACCCCAAAGCCCGATGCCTCGATATCTAGTAAAGGCCATTTGAGGTAGGCTATCATCTTCATATTTTAAAATAGCGATTCAACCTAGGTCTTTCCAAATGCTGTTATGGAATAGATAATAGTTACTTTGGTCAAACATTCGTCTACGCTAATACTCTCTGTATATCTACATAATCAAACGTAGCTATCAGTTTCTTGTACATAAAGCAAATAGCTGCTCTCGTTTTTAAGTAGAAGTTACTCCCCGTACCATGAAATTTGCATAAGTTTCCCTTTTATGGATGTCCATTGGAAATTACATCTCTTGGGAAATCTCAAAACATAAATTCCTATTTGTCAATTATCATCATATTACTTGATGATGCCACTGACTTCGGCCCACAAGATACCCTTGTGCTATCCTTTTATGAGGGCATTTAAGGTATTTTCTGAATGGTCAAACAACTGCATATCCGGTAAAATATTGCAAATTTCATAAGGTGGAGAGAGTAGTAACTCATTTAACTCTGAATAGCTAAACAACTACATGTGGGTAAGATCAAGGATATTTCTACCTTATTAATACTTTCTATATTATTTGACCAGTGTATCAGACTTGTTAGATTATATAGCCCCAGATGCAGATACGAAAGCAAGAGATGCCCAAAGGAAACAAGCTCGTGCAAAGCTCGTAAGCTTCTTCGTCTTATACCTTTTCATGACAAGATATCTTAATCCGTCTCTAAATGTCCATTTAATTTGTTCATATCTCCAGATCAAAGGAAAACCAGGACAGAATGAGGAACCATTGCTTGATGAACTTCAAAAAGACGAAGTTTCACCACCAAGCCATCATATCCGAAAGGATTCCAGTGATAAAGAGAACAAGTCCGAATCACCAAACGTTGATTCTGTGATTAAAAAAACTGCCTTGGTTCAAACTGAGGAGATCCAAAGGGAACAAAATAATAACTTGGCAGAAGCTGACAACTCTGATGAAGGATGGCAGGAAGCTTTCTCTAAAGCAGGTCGTAAGTCTTCAACTTCCAGGAGACCAAATCTGGCAAAAATTAACACAAATTTTATGAACATTTCTCAGTCATCAAAGCACAGATCAAAGTCTGCTAATTTCACATCCCCAAGAACAAACAATGGTGAGTCAGCTGCTTGTTCAGGCGTTTCACCTGCTGTTACAAAGAAATCTGTGAAAAGTGGAACCATTCCGAGCACTGCACAAACAGCTGGTTCAGATAAACCTACTAACCCAAAGTCGAATCCATCCAGTCTAGGTTTAAATGATCAAATTGTGAAGCGTTCTTCAGTTATAAGTTCAGTCAGTGTTAAAGAAGCTGGGAAACTGTTTTCTTACAAGGAAGTTGCATTAGCTGCACCGGGTAGTATAGTGAAAGCTGTGGCTGAACAATTGCCCAAGGAAACAGAGGATGCAAAAAAGTTACAAGTTGAAAAACTTGATAAGGATGAAGTTCGAGTTTCAGATGAGGAACAAAAAGGCACTACCAATAAGACAGAAAAACCACAAGTCAACACAGTGATTATAGAAGTAGAATATGTTGATAAGAATAATAAAGGTATAGAATCAGTGAGTGAAAATTTTGAGTCATTCAAAAATTCAGAAGTTGTAATTTCAGCTGAAATTCCTAGTGATTTAGAAAGTTCAAAAGAAATGGTGGCAGATGAAAAAACAACGAATGGAGTTACTCCAATAGAGACTGCAAAAGAGGTGACCAAGAAGCTTTCTGCAGCGGCTCCTCCATTTAATCCATCTAACATTCCAGTTTTTGGGTCGGTTCCAATGTCGATGAAAGATCATGGAGGGATATTACCACCACCTGTAAATATCCCTACAATGATCACGGTCAACCCTGTTCGTAGATCTCCTCATCAATCAGCAACAGCCAGAGTTCCATATGGTCCACGTCTTGCTGGAGGCTATAACAGATCAGTGAACCGGGTTCAACGTAACAAAGCTACTTTTCCTACCAGTGGCGAGCTTGTTGCAGATGGGGGTCATCTAAGCCCTCCAATAGTTATGAACCCACATGCAGCTGAGTTTGTTCCGAGTCAACCATGGGTTCCCAATGGGTATCCGGTTGCTCCTAATGGTTATCTGGTAACATCAAATGGGTATCCTATAAATGGTTATCCTATTGCTACAAATGGGTTTCCAGGTAGTCAAAATGGGTACCCTGTATCTCCTGTGGATTCAGTTGAATCGCCAGTTAGCTCAGTAGATTCACCATCGATTGTCAATCAAGAAGTTGATGCTGAAACCTCGACCCTAAATGTGGCCAAGGAAAACAACGAGCCAGTTAATGCTGAAAAAACGGGCGCCGAAACTGAGTCAGCAGTCAATGAAAAGCTTTCTGGAACTGGAATTGACGAAAAAATCAGTCAGTCAACTATAACTATGGAAGGAATTCAATCTGCATGTAAAGAAAAGGATACCAAAGCAGATAACGGATCACCAGATCTTTCTATGACTGAAATCTCTAACACTGTCATGGTTGACTGCAGTAATGGGGAGGCGGAGACCGTCTAGATTAGTAGTTAAAGGGTAGTATTCTCACATCGATTTTTTTCTCGAGTGATTTGGTACGGTCATAGCTCATAGGCTGTGTATCTATGGGAACATGTATGCAATGTTTTCATTAGTGGCCAGCAAACAGACTTTACCTTCACTTGCTGTATGCTGACAAACTTTGAGAGAAAAATGCTAGAAAATGGTCGTGGCTGGTATGCTGCTATGCGAAAGACAATCTTTTGAATAGTCGTATTCTTCTCAGCATTTCAAGTTTTGCTAGATCTTTCAAATTCAACAATAAGAATCTGGTGAGTATTGTAACTTTTTTTCAGGCATTATTTTTGTTATTAAGACTTGCCATGAATTAATAAATGGTTTATCATTCCTATGTTAACAACTTCAACAAACAGGGTTTATTTCCTTTTGTCAAAGAATTGTGTGCCATGTAATTAAACATTTTTTATATCATGGCATATTTGTATTTTAATTTCTTTTCTAGATAAGTGTCTGGAGCATAGTTGAAACCTTTATTCTGTTTGGTAATTCATTCTAAATTATCCATTGTTGGATCCTTTTAGAAAACAATGTATGATGTACAATGGTACAAATTATGTTGATTTGAAACTTTTCTAGCTCAAAAGTGATCATCTGCGTCGTGGTAGAACTGACTAAGATAAATGTCCCTAAACTCCTTTATCTGACATAAATAGCATACAATTCTATTTCCAAAAGCTGGAAACATAAGCCTAATTGTCAACAATCTTACAAGCTTAATAGTACAGTAATAATTATGTTTCACATCCAAGCTGCTCCACCAACACACTGCCCTGTTGAAGTTTGCCTCATGTTCATGATCACAATCGTTGCAGCAGCATGAGCAAGAGCACCACCAACAACAAAAACATGAAATATCTGATGACTATGTCCAGCAATGTCAAATGCACCAGGCTTCCATCTCTCTGGTATCCTCTTAACATAAAACATAGCCCCAATGGAGTAAAAAACCGCCATGATGACCTCATAAACAAGAGCCATAAGTATTTTAGGGTCACGCCAATGTAGGTAAACTGCATGTGTTGCTGGAATGACACCAGAAAAGCCCATGGCAAGGAAGATTGTGGCACGAAATGACCGGTAACGAGGAGCAGACAGTGCAGGGGACAGGAGAGTGAAGATGGCAAGAAAGCCAAGAGTGGTGATGGCAGATAGGTAGAAGACACGGGAGAATGGGTGGCAGGTGAAAGCGTAGTAGATTGGAGCGAAGAATGAGGTGACGATCATGAGGGAAATGCCTGCATAGTCGAGTCGCCAGAAGAAGAGGTTAAAGTTTTTGGAGTGACAGGCGAAGAGGTGCGAGATGGAGCTGCAGATTAAACATCCCATGGCTCCTATTAAGAAAACAAACCATGGCCATTTGGGTATTGGGTCCTCTGGGTTGTTCATTAGTATCATTGATGGTTTAAGAAATTCTCCTATTAGGTATTCCTGCATAAAACAACAGAATAACTTTCAGTTTTTTTGTTTAAATGTTTTTTAGTACTCCACAACATCATTAGCCAAATATCTCCAACCAAGTTTCAAGAACAACAATAAGTTAACCCCTCAAATTAATAGATTATCATGGTTAGCTTTTTAATTTTGTTTCCCTTGTTAGCTTACAGGATACCGATCGATACATTTTTTGTATTTTCTCAGTAGCTTGATGAACTCAAAGTGACCAAGTTTAACCTTAATACTTTTGTCAAGAGGCGGAGACACCATGGGATATGGTTGGCATTTGCACCCTAGTAAAAAAAGTTGTAGCTTAAAATTTAAAAACATAATTATTCTTATATTTGTTGTCCCAACAAAGTATTTTCTTATTAGACGTCACGCCTTTTTAAACATCAAATTTTGCCTCCTGAGTAGCAATAGTTTTCTAACGAAAACTGATTAGGATACTTAAAACTGTGAATAATTTTGTATGCTTAAATTGACGTAACATTGGCCTATTAATTTGTGAAGAAAAATGTCCATCCATACTGGTATGCTATCACCACGTACATTAGAAGGATGTTGGCATATAGATTTAAGCATACTATTTTTTTTTCTTTCTGATTCCGCTTCTCAGTCTACCGATCATAAGTTTATAGTTGGTTGAGGATTTTTTTTTTAATTTTTATTTTATTTCTAACTTACTGGGTAAATAGTTTAATTAACTTTTATAGAAACTGATAAAGATAGCTCTAAAAGCTATGTTTAAACTTTAAAGTATGCATACAAACATTAATTATTTAACTTATCGGGTAAATGGTTTAATTATATTTCTCACCGGACTTTATGTACCACCGGCAATCCATGTTTTTATTTATTAAACATAACCCTTATGATTACGTTTTGCAAAACTCATTGTACTATTATTTAAGAAGATAGTAAAGCCACTTTCATGTATGTTAGCCAAAGACACCTTATTTTACGCATCATTCTTGCGTCTTCATATATATATATTAGATAAGGTGAGGGGTGTAAGTTATAAGATCTTGCCTAAACACGCATTCAATGTTTATTCAATTTTATTTCATTTTCAGTATGAAAGCACTAATATCCCAGACACAAGCCATTATATTAATCTAATTTCCGAATTATGAAACAAAAGCGACATGTAATAATATTAATAGCTTTCGTTAATGTTGGGTGTTAGAACAAGAAACATATTATAACCAAAGGATTGCTATAGCTTATGAATATAAATATAGAATCAAACCAAACTTAAGTAGTTAAGTATCAAAAATAATAATAATAATAATAATAATAAAATAAAAAATCGAGAGTTTTAAGAAAAAAAAGTATCAAACAAAATCAGCAACATGAGTACAAAATTTGAATTAAGATGATTAAGAAGAGGTTTGCAATACGTAAAAACATTCATCACTTGATGATCAGTTTTATTAGAAGGTTACTAGAGTTCATGTTAATTAATACTACTAGTATATTTTAACATACCAACATTTATTTGCTAAGATAATTTAATTTTGTAAAAGAAAAACTTAAGATTTATTTAACACAATAGCACCCAAATAACAATGATCTTTCTCACTATCATTTACTTGACCAAACTATTGCACCGCAATATCAAATCGAACACTACTATAGTTGGATACTCCATCAAGTCAGTTTAATCAAGGCTGCAACTCTGCACATAAAGATGTACTTATATGGCAACTAAGGGATGTCTTCTGATCTCGAACACATATTGCACAATCATAAAAGTCATTTTTTGTTCTGGTAATGAATAAGCTAACACAAGATCTATCACATGCATTTGTTGTGCTAAGCGCACATCGTATATACAATACAAATATTTTACACACATATTCCTTATGATCGGTCATTATAATGCAATCACTAGGTTGTGGAACATCACACCTTCTTAAAGATACTACTAGGTAACAAGCCATTTGGCATGTATACAATTGAGTAGAAAACATGGATTGTGCTTCTTACCATGCATCTTGACAAAGTAAGTTTATGGTTAGGTCATAGGTGTATGCATAAAAGTAGTGGGCACATACAGGTGTTTGATTCGTCATATGAATGTGGCTTTTTGCTGAATGTAGCAAACTTTATGGGAGAAAAAGGAATTATAAAAGAAAAGGATGTGTCATGTCTGGTATATGTTTCTTTCGATCAGTAACTGAATCAAATGTTATGAATATGGACCATCAAATCATATCAAACCCAAAATTCTCATATCTTCAACCTTCTATTACTTTTGTCTAGCATATCAAATCATTTAAACTGTATATCATATCATATCTCATTTGATTTTGAACCTTCTACTAATGGCACGTTTTGTTCATAGCTTGAAAGGAAAATCTGACTTACCGTATCCGATCATCTTCTTCTTTGGTTTTAGACATTTATAAATATTAAATTAAGTTATCAAATGAATCATCATATCTAAGTTAAACATTTTTCAGTTACAACAAATTAAAGTAAGAATTTTAGACCAAATTGGAAGTGTATAAGTGTCATGCATGTATAGTATATCTTAATCTTCAATCCATAACCAAAATTCCAAAGAAAACCTCAAGGCATCGATCTTAATATAAAACGACTCTAAACTCCAACATTTTTTTTAAACGGCAATTGAATTAGAGGACTATATATCACTTAACTAACTAGGATTCAAGCGAACACATATGAACTATATCACTTAACTAACTAGGATTCAAGCGACTCAAGAGTTATCTTACGGATAATCAGTTGTGAGACTAATTACATAGATCATTGCTTTCTTTTATGTTTTGATCTTATATTACTTTTAAGTTATCTTTATTTAAAAGTTTTGTCCAAGCAAATTACTTCTAAGTTTTAATTTGCTTATCGCATAAACTTTCATGATGTCCTGGTTTAATTTTCCGTTAAGTTTAGTAATATGAGATACTGTGTTTAACTTTTTACCAAAAAATGAAGTTTCAGGCCATATGCTTCGTGTTTTTATGAATCAAGTTTCCTTTTATTAGTACAAGTCAAGCTAGAAAGACAAAGACTAACTAATCTGCAAAATGTTCCTTTACGAAAAAGTCCAGATACAGTAAAAGAACTTCAACAAACAAAAGAAACCAAATTTTATTGAAGGCAACAGTACGTACGTATGCCACTCTACTTAACTTAAATGTATCATGTGAATTACGTACGCGATTTAACTAAATTACAAAAATTCATTGTCTAACCTCTTATTATGTGTGTACTAATGTTTATTTTAATTTGCATTTGTACTGAGTTTATCGATAAACTACTAAAAATTAATTTTATGATATGTTTAGCAAATCGATGCCAAAATTCGTACTGTTAACTGAAATCTTGCATCTTACCCAAACTCAATACGGAGTAATATATTTGATTATGTAAACATAAACAAATCTTTAGGTTGATGCTTTTGTAATGAAATAGAGTAATATTCAAGTGTTAATTAGAAGAAAAGAGTTAAACAAAAGGAACACTAACCGGCATCAACATAGAAACAATGGAGCCATTAGTTGTAGTCATTGCCGATTCTTGTAAGCCGCGTGTTCTACATATGAAAGTTCACTTAAAAGTTACCATGGATAGTAGTACACATGGTATATTTAAACGAACATTAACAAATCACAAAATAAACAAACCTTGAGTAAAAGCTCGCGATCAATGATTCCACCTTGTTTCTCCTCAACGAACTCCAAAGCGTCAAGGATAAAAATATGAAGAAACCTACCAAATGCCTTCAAAAAGATTTATATCACGAACAATTAGTAA
Source organism: Artemisia annua (assembly GCA_014162995.1). Classification (NCBI taxonomy): domain Eukaryota; kingdom Viridiplantae; phylum Streptophyta; class Magnoliopsida; order Asterales; family Asteraceae; genus Artemisia; species Artemisia annua. The sequence goes on along the minus strand of LBNU01027954.1, from coordinate 57,634 downwards.
ATACGTAAGAATTTGCAAACGATTTGTTGATGAGGAAACGACTAGATCAAATACTTACGTCCATATATTTAGGGTTTCATTATGCCATGCGAAAACGCTACATACCACATCTTTCAAAGGCCATTCACATCTATAATAATCCAATATAAACTCGTTATCCTTCAAATACTCCGGTAATTCATCGTACTTCATCAACCTCTTCATAGATCTTCCTTTCGACATCTTGTCCTTAAACTCTGGCGAGGTAAACATGTTAACGAGTCCGTTAACAACTCGCCTCTTCATTCGTTGCCGGAAAGACACAATTTGTATCACTCTCTCCGGCTTTTTATTCGCTAACCATATATGAGGAAATATATATAGCTTCGAGGATTTATAACAACGTGCGATGAAAGTGAGAATGTATTTATTTTTATATTTGTGAGTTTTGATAGTGTAATGAATCAATCTTGATGTGTTACACACGTGTCATGAGATGAATGGTTTTTGACCGTTAAAAGGTAGTTGAACGGTCTTACGTTCTAACATAATTAAAATGAATGAAGTGTATTTTCAGACAATGACACGTGGTTGATGTCAGCTTATAATCTCTATTGTATTATTAAAAGAAGAAAAACAATATTTGTATCGTTTGAAGAAATTTGGGTTAGATGGACAATTTTAAGCTGGATTTCATTTTACACCCGCTGCGACCATTTTTATAGACAATGACTCCGGCGATCTTCGATCGTTTCGTGCAAACTGAGGAAGGCGATATTAAACTCGTGATCTATTTCACAAAAGTTGTTTGTTTTCTAGCCCGTCAAACACATTTGTAGCGGAAGAATAAACGCTTGAAAGCTGGTCTCAAAATTAACGCATGTGAAGATATCAAAACCAGATCAATAACATAACCAAAAGGTAATACTGCAAAGTTCAATGAGAAGTACAATGTGATTTAGTGATGGTAATTGTGCGGTCTCATGTTGATATGAGAGATGATCATTATATGATTTAGGGTCCGTTTGGTTTGTAGATAGGTTTGGGATTTGCATTTGGATTAGAATTTTGATTTTGATTTGGATTTTGATTTAACGTAGGTGAAAGAAAATAATATTTAAAGTTATTTTATAAAATTTGAATTAATAATTTTATTGGTAAAAAATGTAATAAAATATAACAAAAAGGTAAAAGAAAAAAAATAGTGGTTAAAAATTATCATGGGCCTAAAAAAAGACAGTAACCGTTCTAATCCTAGCATATGTAGGTGCATTTGAAGAATCCTTTATATATGGCATTCTGACAACTTTTAAAATGTGCATGTGAACCAAACAATTGATTAACAACATGTTTAAGCCCAATCCTGTAAAACCCTTTACGAAACGGACCCTTAGAAGGGAAATAAATTGTACACGGTACATATTGGCACTACATATAAAGAAAAAAACAAATTTGCTTAAAACCTAAAAAATTTAAAATATAAGTAATGTTTTTAGATTAAAATACCCTACTTATAAAAGATAATGCAATTTATTAAATATTTATATACTTAATTACAATTTAAATCATCAATTTTTTCACTTTTACTTACTCCACACCTACATATACATAAAAATTTGCTTATACAAATTAACGTTATTGCTATAATATACCTAAAACATAAGTGTAAGAGTTGATTTTACAGATGACACCGCATAAAACTAAAATTTCGTGATAGAGAAATATATAATTTTTACTTTGCCATCACGCTCAAATATAACAAAGCCATTTCGTGCTAGAACAAAATTGCCAACAACAAAAAGTAATGTATTGAACACAAAAGTGCCTTAACCACACATATGTTTTAAAGATTTGACGGTATGACCATATGGGAACAATGAAAACACCACACAATGGTAACTTTTTTTTTAGAACAACATAATTTGATTAGACCGAGCAAGGAGCTCGGAAAAAAAAGTTACTAAGTGAAGGGATAAAGTATTACAAGGATTATTAACCAACTCTATCCATTTAAAAGAGATTTTCTTAATGCTATTTGAAATTCAATCGAAGGCGAAGAGCTTTACATCATTAAATATAAGTTCTTTCCTTGGACGTTTTGGAGAGAAAACCATGTCGTTACGAAATTTCTAAAGGATCCAAATTGTTGCTTTGAATACAACATCAAAACGTTCGGACTTGGCCGAGGAGGGATTAGTTCTTTTTGAAAGAAACAAAACATCATTATGGCTTTCAATATGGACATTTTGAATGTCCCACCAATTGAGGACTTTGGCAACGTTTCATTTGCAACAACACAACTAACAAGGATGTGTTCTTCACTCTCAAGATATTGATCAAAAATCGGACCTAACAGAATGCAAGTCTATTCCCCGGTTATCTAAATTGGCACGTGTAAGCATTCTCTTATTTTTAGATCTCCAAGATGTGATATTAACTTTTACTAGAACAAGCTTGTTCCATCGAGTAGGAATCATGTTTGTTGGTGGAGATGTGTTAACGATGAAGTTTCTCCAACCTTTAACCGTGAAGATTCTAAAGTTGCCGGACGCATTCTCATAGATCCCTCATCATTGTTGAGGTAAATGTTAAAGATCAAACTTTGTAATTCGGTCAACTCCTCAAATTCAGTCCGTGATCTAAGTGATCGACACCAGGCCCAACAAAAAGAAAGTCCAGGTGGTGTTGTCGGCCCAAAGGTAGTTGAATCAGACCCAATTACACTAGAGACATTTTGGGGTGTTCATTGGTTCGGTTATCAGGTTTTTTGGTTAATTCGGTTAATTTTTTTTGGGTAAAGCCGAAAACAAAACCAAACCGAATTTAAGTTATACTTAACCGAACCAAAAAACCAAATTTGAATCCTGTTCAGTTTTCGGTTGACCTGAATAACCCGAATTACATCATTTAGTTTTAAAAAATTAATTATATAGGTTTTTAGCCCAAAAAAAAAAATTATTTCAAACTTAAAAAGTGTTGTTTTATACGAAGATATAATTTTATTGGTTTTACTTGTATATAAACATATAAAAAAAATATATTTATATGAATTCTGTTTTTGGTTTAGATTGTCAAAATCATATGCAAATCGAAAACTGAATATTTAATTTGGCTCAGTTTAGTTTTGACAAATTTTGTTCGGTTTCAAATTCGGTTTTGTTCTTTTGGTTCGGTTTGATTTCGGTTTTCGGTTCATATAGGTATTACCTAATTCTAAACACTCCTAAGAGACATGCCCATACTTACCTCACACGATGGTAAGTAATTAAGAGACTGACTTCAACCGATTGTTTCTTTTGATCGGGATAGAGGTGGTGGCCGTGGGAACATATATTTCACAGTAAGAGCATAGGGTACCATAACACCATAACCCAAAAAAAAATGCAGTCATCTCAGCGTCACCTCAGCTTTAACATTTTAATTCCAACACATTAAAATACTCCTTTATCATGACACCCCATAACACAACCTTTTTGGGACCCACTTATTTTTTTCTTTTTTATTTATTTAAATAAACTAATATTTCATTAATAAACTTATAATAAAAAATTATGATATGAAACAAAAAGTTATGAAATAAAAAAAGTTACAAAATAAAAATACGACACTAAATTAAAATACAACTAATCGCGACGTAGATTATATTTGTTTTTGATTTTTTGTTTTTCCATGTTGATCCAATAAGCATCGTTCTCCGACAAATCCTTCGTGCTAAAAGCGAGAAATTTCATCTCTTCCAAACGCATTACCATACGATCTTTCTCTTTAGTGACCTTTTACGCCGATTGGGCGGCTTCCCGTTTGAGATGAAGCTCATTTGACATAAACTCTCCAAATTGAGACGAGTTACTTCCCCTGGTGCTCGTCGGTGGTCTCAGATTTGGTTTTTTCGGCAGGACGTTGTTTGCCGGGAGGACCGTGGTCTTGCATCTTCACCGAATAGCTCCACGTGGCCTTCCCAGGGACTTCGAAGCCTTCGGCATATTCAACTTGCTCAACCGGTTTCGGCGCGTCCCATTTTGCATGTGTTCTCAAAATTTCCCAGGCGTCTTCTTGACTAAACGAGGTTTCTTTATGGTCGTCACCATAAGTCGTTCTAGCCCGTTTCATAACATCCAAATCATTTTGCCCACTTTTTCCCAAACGTTTGGCACATTTGAAGACCGCGTTGAACTTTTGGCAATTCCTGTTCAACGTATGCCACTTGCTTGTCAACATGTCCTTGTTGCGCTGTTGAAAATTTTGCTTATTGAACTCGTGCAAAACCTTATACCAAAACGTGTCTCCCTTTTGTGAATTTCTGACATTTGGATCCTTGGAAACGGCAACGTAACACGAGGCAAGTAACGTTTCCTCGCTTGGTTGCCAACGTAAAGAAACCCATGTCACGTCGGGATTTTTTTTGGAAGAGGGTTCGGGGTCTTTGGATTTTTTTGCTGCCCGTTTAACTCGTCTTTTGGGTTGGGAGTCCGTAGGTGGTTGTGATTATGAGGATCGGGTTTGTAGTTGTTCTTGTTGATCGTATTTTGTAGAATTTGAAAATTGGCGTTTACCATTTGTTGTGAAGTTGTTGTTGTTGAAGCTGTTGTTGTTGTTGAAAAAGTTGCCCGGGAGTCATGCCGAGGAGCTTAGAGAACCGGATGAGGGTGTTGGAGGGTTTGATGCAGAAGACGCGTTGGGATTCGTCACACCGAGGAGGTTCAAAAAACTATCGTTAGGAAATCCCATCATTTTTTTTTTGAGATTGGAAGTATATAAAAGTTATGTTTGAATTATAGATGTGTGTAAAAAATATATGAGAAAGGGCGTATTTATATTGTATTGTATAGGTTTAAAAAAAATGAAAATGGTTGTTTATAGTTTCTTTATTTTTTTAAATTTTTTTTTGAAACGTACGTTGGTGGGATAATTTGTGTCCTAACGCCATTGGAAATTGGTCGAGGGCGGTATGAAAACGCGGCTCAAAGTGGTGCCACATAATGCCCGCCCCGGCGTTATCATACCGAGCGCTCTAATTACACGTACAAGTTATCATTTGCTGCATGTTTCATATATTTTCCATTGCCAAAAGAAATATTTACACAATAACTTATTAATTAGTTGTTCCTTTTATTTCAACTTTCACTATTATTCATAGGCAAATCTTATTAAGTAAAAAATATGTATAACCTACAAATGAGTTCGACGTTGTTGGATACGGCAAATCTCAATGACAAGATCACGCATGCTTTGATGTTGTAGACTGTAGTTTAAACAACTAATCTTTGTCACACTCTTGGATCTCGCATCAGAAATAGGCTATTACACTTAAATGGATTGATTGGCTAGGAAAACCTTTGATTGCTTGTATGAACTCTTTATAATTTTGATATTATAGCTTTTGTTAGAATTTTTTTTTTAATAAAGTTGTTAAAATAAAGAGTTCTGACACCTAGAAACAGAAAACTATGATTTATTTAACTTTCGTAAGAGATACTAGACTACATATCGTATGTCAAGAAACATAACTGCTAAAAATATATAGTTCCACGTGCATTTAGAGGCCACAGGGGACAAAGATGATGAGAATGTACACTAATCTAAAAAAGGTCACTAGAGCTCTATTCTAATTTCATAATAAAACACTAAGGGCTCGCAGTGACGGAGCTAGGATTTTACGATCGGGTTGGCCAAAAATAAATATATAGTATATAATTTTATAAGTATTACGTAAGAGAGTTAGGATCAAATGAGAAATATAGTTAAGATGAGAAGGATGAGAAGAAATTACAACCACAAATATTAGATGCACCCATGAAAAATAGATGCATCTCCTATTATTCCTCTTTCCTTATTTGAAATATGTGGCTATAATTATTTCTCACTATTCTCATTTCATAAATTCTTCTCACTAGATCCATACTCTTACGTAAGAAGGTGTTCATTTCAAACATAAACAACATACGTCACTCCTTAATTAAAATCATTAATAATTAAAGGGTGGATGTGATTAAGCGGTCTCTAGTTAATTGTTTCATTGCTGATCAAATATTTGCAATTTCAATACACGCCATGCATACACTGATAAAATCTTGCTATAATTTTTACTTTGGATGGGGGACTTTTATTAGTTTGGGTGGGCCTAAAACAATGTAACGAACTAAACTAATAAAACTTTAGGGTTGGCCATGGCCCATCCAACCTATCACTTGGCTCCGTCCCTGAGGGCTCGTTTGGTTCGCAGAATGCTTTTGACGGAATTGTAATCTGTTTAAAGAATTGAAATGTAAATGAATGAAATGTTAGAAATTGAAATCCTTAGGATTTAAAATCTGACATAATTGAAATTTGGAAATACTACCGCATGTTTGGTTGAAAGAAGGAAATGAGAAAAAACAATTATATTAAAATATTTAAAATTTAATTTTAGTTTAAAATTAATAAACTAAATATTATTTAATAAATAAATTGCTTATCAAATAATAATAATAATTTTTTAAATAATATTATATAAACTAATATATTAAATAAATAGTGTTTTTAAATAATAAAGTGGTTGTTTATAAAAGTTAATAATAATAACAATAATAATTAAATAATCGTTTATAATAAAAATAAAATAAACGAAATAAATAATAATAATAATAATAATAATAATAATAATAATAATAATAAAGTGATGTTAATAATAATAATAATAATAATAATAATAATAATAATAATAATAATAATAATAATAATAATAATAATAGCAATGACCATATTAAAGATAATATGAATTCCATGAAATTGTAAACAATCATCTCATATATGCCATGTAATGTTGAATTCCATATATATGGGATTTTGAAAGAATTTCATTCCATTCCGTTTGCCAACCAAACACAGTAAGGTTTTTCAAAACCTTTTCCATGGCGTCTAACCAGATCCCCTTTTCAAAACCCTTAATTTTTTTCAATTAAACCCAATTAAATCAAATCATCTCATCAGTTCAGATCTCCCTTCAATCCAATAATCCTTTTCATAATCAATTTTCAATCCAAACTTGTCGTTTTCAATGGGAGATTCAGAATGGAAGGAGGTTTCTTATAGGAAGAGACGCTCGGTTTTTGAACGTCTAGGGTCCTCTGCTAATAATACGCTATCGGTATATGTCTCTAACTTCCCATCACACCTTTCGATTCGAGAGCTTTCAAACATTTGTGGTAAAAAAGGTACGATTGTGGAGGTTTACATTGCCAATCACAAAAACAAATTTGGCCAAATGTTTGGTTTTTGTCGATACAGTGGTATTGATAATAAGGAAGCCCTAATTGATTCATTGAATGGGGTTTGGATTGGCAAATTGCGTTTACACGCTAATATTGCTCGGTTTGCTAAGTTTGATAGGAAAGTAGGCCCTAAACATACTCATTCTGCTGTTAATCAACAAGCACCGGTGGCCCCATTATCTGCTAATCGTGGTGTTAATAGCTCTCACTCATTTTCAAACATAGTTAAGGGTGTACCCGCAGAAATGAAGATTGATAGTAATGATACCTATGTGGATGACCTGGATACTCAGGATGATAATCCTGAATTGGAGCTAGCTATTCTTGGATGCCACAAGGATTTCAGATCAATTGTGAATTCCAAAATCATATGCAGGAACGAAGGATTTACAGGTGTGGACGTTAAATATCTTGGTGGATTATGGGTTCTGTTTACGTTTCAAGATAAGAAGGTTAGGGATTGCTTTCTTAAACATGAAGGAATTCTTTCATGGTTCTCATCGTTGAAGTTATGGCACAATGATTTTGTTCTACATGAAAGACTAGTTTGGCTTGAGATTGAAGGTGTTCCAGTAAGAGCTTGGAATGATGATACCTTAAAAAGTATCTGCAAAAAATGGGGTGAAGTTATGTTTATTGATAACTCTGATTCATCCAACAGATTCACCATTCGCGTGTGTATTAAATCGTCACACCAGCTTCTGATATTTGCCTCTACTTCTGTTACGTTGAATAAGGTTTCCTATACTTTTCGGGTACGTGAACTATGTAGCTGGACACCGACGTTTACAACTGACTCTAATGACGTTGATGATGAAGGGTTCATGGAGAAAGAAAAAATAATAGAGAGCGATAAGGAAGAGGAGGATGATGTGGAGTCAGTGGGTGACTTTAATAATATGGAAGGCAATGGAGATTTTTTTACTAATAATGAAGATGAGAATGTTGATCTACCCATTAATAGTGACCCTTTTGAGTTGGAGTCCCTTATTGCTAAGAAGGGTAATTACCATGCTACTAAGAAGGATACGGATACTCCAAAATTTCCACCGGGTTTCACTCAATCAGATAATGGAGAAGACAAGCAAGAACTTAGCGATATTAACAAACCAGATACGATGACTATGCAGTCCTCGGATGGGAAAATAGACGAAATTCCAAAAAAGTACTTTGGTGTATCCATGCTTCAACAGGTGGAAGATACTATCAAAGTTGGCACGGCTCTTGGCTTCAATATGGATGGAGTTCAAGATATGCTTCAAAAAATGATCGCGGATATGGGTGATAAATTTGTTGTTAAATGAATGCCTTATCTATCAACGTGCAGGGGTTTGGGAATTTCGATAAAAGGAGATGGGTTAGGAATTTATGTCACCTTCACAATGTAAATTTTTTAGGCTTGCAGGAGACCAAAACGTCTCGTCTGGATTTATGGTCTATTCGGCAGGTGTGGGGTAATACCCATTTTGATTTTGCGCATTCTTCGGCCAGAGGTAGATCAGGTGGAATTCTATGCATTTGGAATACTCTTGTGTTTCAAAAAGATAGGATTATTACTTCGGAAAGATTTGTGGCTGTTCAAGGCACATGGGACCAAAATGGCCAACAAGTTATGTTTGTCACGATTTATGCTCCTCAAGATTTGGCTAGTAAACAGGTTCTATGGTCGCATTTGTCTCAGTTAATTTCTGATTGGAATGGTCGTGTTGTTATTATGGGAGACTTTAATGATGTTCGAGATGCCAGTGAAAGGTTTGGCTCCATGTTCATTGAAAGGCATGCCGAGAATTTTAATTTATTCATCAGCAACCTGAATCTATTCGATGTTCCTCTGGGGGGTTTTAGATTTACTTGGACAGATAAATGGGCTTCGAAGATGAGTAAACTTGACAGATTTTTGGTTAGTGAGTGCTTCCATGACTCCTTCCCCAATATTACAGGCTTGATCCTTGAGAAAGGCCTTCCGGATCATAGACCTATTCTATTAAAGGAATCTATGGTTGACTATGGGCCAACGCCTTTTCATTTCTATCATTCTTGGTTAGATATCGAGGGCTTCCAGGAGCTGGTTGTTGACACATGGAATTCTTATGACAGTGGAGAATGTGATGGTATTGTCTCCTTTAAAAAGAAGCTCCAAAATCTAAAACATGTTATTCGTGCTTGGAACTCTGCCAAGAAGCTTTCGGATAATATCTTGAAGAAGGAGCAAACCAATATCTTGTCCTTAATTGATGCTAAGGTAGACCAAGGTATTGCCACTACAGATGACATAACCGCGCGTCTCGCCTCCATGAAAACTCTAAGTGATATTGACCGTAAAGAGGCTAGTGATATTGCACAAAAAGCTAAGGTTAAGTGGGCGATAGAGGGTGACGAAAACACCTCTTTTTTCCATGGTTTGCTAAAGAAAAAAAGGCGTCAAAGTGCCATCAAAGGAATTCTTAATAATGGCACTTGGATTGAAGAACCAGGAAAGGTGAAATCAGAATTTTACTCTCGCTTTTGTAACAGATTTTCTACTACAGGTACCACTCGTATTTCAATTGGTGATGTTCCTTTCAATCCTATCTCTGATGAGAAACGTGACTTCCTGGAGCGTGAAGTGTCTAATGATGAAATTAAGAAGGCGGTGTGGGATTGTGGTGGTGATCGAGCTCCGGGTCCTGATGGTTTCACCTTCAAGTTTCTCAAAACGTTTTGGGATGTCATTCAAAAAGATGTGGTATGTCTCGTCCGGCAGTTCTTTAATTCTGCATGCTTTCCAAAGGGGTGTAACTCCTCTTTCATTGCGTTGATTCCGAAAATTGGTGATGCAAAATATGTGTCGGACTTCCGGCCCATTAGCCTTATTGGCTGCCAATATAAAATTATTGCTAAGATTCTAGCGAACAGGCTTAGTTCGGTAATTGGGACTTGCGTTAGTGTTGAGCAATCGACTTTTCTTAAAGGTAGAAACATCTTGACGGGCCTTCTTTTTTGAACGAAGCAATGCGCTGGTTATCGTAAGAGGAAAAAAGCTCTATGGTCTTTAAAGTTGATTTTGAAAAGGTTTGACTCGTTGAGATGGGAGGATCTAGACGAGATCATGGGGAAACTTGGGTTTGGTTGCAATGGCGTAATGGATTTCTGGATGCCTAATGAATTCTAGGGCTTCAATATTGGTTAATGGCTCGCTACTCATGAATTTGAGATGAAAAAGGGTCTTCGTCAAGGAGACCCCATGTCTCCTTTTCTTTTTATTCTTGCCATGGAAGGGTTACACGCTTTTGATCACCAAGGCTGAAAATGTTGGTCTGTTTAAGGGTGCTAGCGATTGGTCATGTCTATAAATTTTCTCAACTTTTATATGCGGATGATGTTATCTTTGTTAGGTGAATGGTCTTTCTCCAACGCATACAACCTGATATCTATTCTTCGTTGCTTCTTTATGGTGTCGGGTTTGAAAATCAACATCAACAAAAGTAAATTATTGGTGGTTAATGTTCCCTGAAGAGGATATCTCCAACTGGCTCTGGTTCTTGGTGTGGAGTTGAAAAAATGCTATGATATACTTAGGTGTTGCCGGTTGGAGTAACATGAGGAATGTGAAAACTGGAAGCCTATTGTCAGAAGTTTGAATCTAAAATGTCTCGGTGGAAAGCAAGCTCTTATCAGTTGGTGGGCGATTATCCCTCATTCAAGCAGTTCTAGTAATCTCCCTACCTACTATATGTCTTTGTTTGGGATGCCCATTACTATTTAAAATCGTTTAGAATCTATGGGTAATCGATTTCTTTATTGGAGGGGATATGGATGATAAAAAGGATTACTGTAAGGCAAATGGAAATCTTGTCTAGCTAGTAAGGCGATGGGTGGCCTTGGTATTGGAAGCATCTTTGCGTTCAATGCAGCTTTACTCTTTAAATGGATTTGGAGGTTTCGAAATAACTCTAATGATCTATGGGTTAATGTGGTCAAAGAAATTCATGGCCAAGATGGAGGTTTGGGTACTGGAAGGGCATGGAGATCGTCTTACAGCCCTTGGTCAGCCATAATCCACTTAATTCCTCAGTTTCAAGATAAGGGCATAGATCTTCTAGGTATGTGTTCTCGATCTGTTGGGAACGGGAACTTGACTAAATTTTGGATAGACATTTGGTGTGGGGATCGTCCTTTAAATGAAAATTTTCCTCGTATTTTTGCTTTGGATCAAGATAAGTCGTGTTCTGTTGCTCAACGTTATCGTATTGAGGATTGGTCCAATGTGCTTAGAAGACTTCCTCGTAGTGGAGCAGAATTGACCCAGTTTAATGCTATGACTCAGTCTATCCAAGATGTGAATCTTACCGACTCGGCCGATAGCTGGAAATGGGGGTTGTGTTCTTCCGGGTTTTCAGTAGCCTCCGCGAGGCATTACATTGATGAAAAAACTCTTCTTGGCAATTTTTCATCAACTAGATGGGTGAGATGTATTCCTATTAAGGTTAATGTTTTCATATGGAAGCTACGGCTTAACAAACTTCCTACTTTGGACAACATGGATAGCAAGGGCATTGAAATTGATTCCTTGCTTTGCCCGGTTTGTAATGATCATGTTGAATGCGTAGATCATCTATTTTTCTCATGCGAGATGGCAAAAGATCTTTGGAGATCATTGGCGAGATGGGTTTCTATGGATCTTCCTGAGTTTGCTTCTATTCAGGAATGGTTTACTTGGTTAGATGCCGCTCATATGTCGAAACGTTCTAGGACTATTTTTGAAGGGGTTGCTTCTATCATGATGTGGTTCATTTGGTTTTTTCGTAACGCTTTGATATTCTCGCCAAGTAAACCTAAAAAGGCGAATATTTGGGATTTAATTGTCCATCAATCGTTCTTGTGGATTTCATCTAGAAATCATATGTATAGACTTAGATGGATAGATTGGTTAAGGAACCCTATTGATATTCCTCCCATATAATTATTGGTTTGCTAGCTTTTGCTAGCTTTTTTTTTTATATAATGCCGCCGTTCAAAAAAAAAAACCAAACACAGTAAGGAATGAAATTCAAATTTCAAATTCTTTGAATTTGTCAACCAAACACGTTATGGACTGGAACAAATCTTTATGTTGGGGTCATCTTAGGTAAATAAGATATCCAACGATATTGAGTATTGATGCGTAAGCATCCACGCATATAAAAATATTAGAACAAGGAAAAGAAACGAAATACTCATGTTTGTAAAATTTTACCTTTATTTGAAGATTAATACTAAGACTAACAATTTGATTGCTATAAAGTTTAGGGTTGCTTCAGCGATTCTGATTTATTTTTTTCTTTATGGTTGATAAGAGACTTATGAGCTCGAGCTTCAACAATCCTTTATAAACACCTTCATGACGTGAGAAAATACAATGGTCTATTTGTTGGGTTCTTTCAGTACCCAAGTCTTGTAAAACAAAGATTTGAACACAAATTAATCTAAGTGTTAGAAAACATTAAACGCATTCAAGTTACTGAGTGAACAGTCGTGAGTCACCTTCAGGATGCCAAGGACGAGTCTAAGAAGAAAGCCTCTCCATTCAGTGAGGCGGAACTCAGTGAGTGGCACCTAGGCCAAAGAAGAAGGTGATGGGTTCAGTGAGTGATGACAATAACTCACTGAACCCCAAGACTCCTCAACAACTAAAAAAATATGATTTAAAGATTGAAGACTGAAGGCCTAAAGACTGAAGATTAGGCGGGACAAAGTGGGAAACGTTTGAAGAGATAAGATGGTGTCCTTATCAACATGAAGTCAAACTTTCCCTAAAAGGCAAAATGTCAGGACAGTGTCATCACTATTCCTCAAAAAGACGTATTGTCTTATGCCCAAAATAGCTCAACGTAATAGAGACAAAATACGTAAGTATTTTGTCTTCAATAGCTTAGGTCATCATTTGTCTTTATCATAACGGTTGTAAAACACTTGTGTATAAATAGGAAACATAAGAATTGACAAGTTTGTGCAATTAGTGCTTAAACATTCACAAACAACTTTTACTCTTCCAAAGAACAACACAGTCCCTGAGATAGCTCAGTAGGACCTTTAGTTGTCACTTAAACTTAGTTTAAGTTTAGAGATGAGTTATACCACACTTGTCATTTCAATCCCAAGTGTTATTCCGCAAACACTTGGGTATAATTCTTTGATTGATTTCTAATAAGAATTAAATGTTGAAAAATACTTTGTCAATTTACTTTACATTTATTCAAATGTCTTTCAAAGTCTTTCATTATATCACTTAAGCATGGTGCATGTTTAGATTAACTTGTAGTTAGTTTAACCGTGTAAACGGGACCAACAATCAGAGCCTCTGGTTTATAAAACTTTCAAAACAACAGAGTGCTCAAAGTTTTTAAAATCAAGATCCTACCATGGCTGATAGTGATGTACCCTAACTAGTCGATAAAAAGGGAGGAAGTTATACTGCTACTGCTCCCTGACTTGAAGTTGGAAAATTCAACAAGTGGAAAAAGCGCATGCTTTGCTACTTAACTGGGATGGAACCTTATTACATTAAACTCATTTGTTAATACAAATATCGCCTAAAAACGTTATTTATATTTTACGATCTTTGCTAAGTTTTGTTAACGACAAAGTCTAAACTTTAGTTTTTGGTAAAACATAATTCTAGTTTAAAGTCTTGCATAATCATACTTTTTCTACATTTTACATTTCACATTTTCATATACAACACAACATTTTCATAATTCTTTAACTAGAAATGTCACATCCCATTTATTTGTTACCTTTGTAGGTGAATGGTCTTTCTCCAACGCATACAACCTGATATCTATTCTTCGTTGCTTCTTTATGGTGTCGGGTTTGAAAATCAACATCAACAAAAGTAAAATCATTGGTGTTAATGTTCCTGAAGAGGATATCTCCAACATGGCTCTTGTTCTTGGGTGTGGAGTTGAAAAAATGCCTATGATATACTTAGGTGTGCCGGTTGGAGGTAACATGAGGAAATGTGAAAACTGGAAGCCTATTGTTCAGAAGTTTGAATCTAAAATGTCTCGGTGGAAAGCAAAGCTCTTATCAGTTGGTGGGCGATTATCCCTCATCAAGGCAGTTCTAGGTAATCTCCCTACCTACTATATGTCTTTGTATTGGATGCCCATTACTATTCAAAATCGTTTAGAATCTATGCGTAATCGATTCTTTATTGGAGGGGATATGGATGATAAAAAGATTACTTGGGTCAAATGGAAATCTTGTCTAGCTAGTAAGGCGATGGGTGGCCTTGGTATTGGAAGCATCTTTGCGTTCAATGCAGCTTTACTCTTTAAATGGATTTGGAGGTTTCGAATAACTCTAATGATACTATCGGTTAATGTGGTCAAAAAAATTCAATGGGCCAGTGGAGGTTTGGGGTAACTGGAAGGGCACATTGGAGATCGACTAACAAGCCCTTGGGGTCAACCCCATAATCGCAACTGTAATTACCATCAGTCTCAAAAGTACTAAGGGCCACTAGAATTCTTTTT
>LBNU01027954.1:25513-42485 GCA_014162995.1 Artemisia annua | reverse complement strand
TTTTGAAAACTAAAAAGGAGTTTTTAGAAAATGAAGTTTATGAATTAAAAGAAAAAGCTAAGAGGTTAGAAAAGAGTAAAGATGTTAACAAATCATGTAAATCTTGTGAGGAGTTTAAACTCGAAATTGAGAAGCTAAAAGTTACTCAAGAAGATCTAATCAAAAAAATCACAAAGTTTAAAAAGTTTGATAAAAGCATTTCTTGTGCGGATGAGATAATGAAAATCCAAAAATCACCATTTGATAAAACGGGACTAGGTTTTACGAAGGAAGAAACCTCTATAAGTCAAGTAAAATCAAACAAGAAATCACAAGAAACAACCAAAACATTCTTGCCAGGGCGCGGAACCGGCGGAACCCTCAAGAAGGTTTTGCCCGTTGATGCTCAGGGTTCCACCAGACCTGCTGCAAGAAATTTAGTTTCAACATCTAATCGTTCAAAATTTGTCAAAGTCACACGTAAGAGTGAAACTAAACCTGCTATTAAAATGGGAGTAGGACTTGGTAACAATGAGTTTAGAGCAAAAACCGTTCAACCGAGACCTAAAACACCTTTTCCCAAACGCCCCTTTCCTAAGAGTAATTACTACCCACAACCAAACTACCAACATATTTGGAACCATAACACTCCTAGACATTACCAAATTCCAAACTATATGTCATGGAACCCATATGCTCCATTTTCATACTTTGGACAAGTTAACGGTATGTTTAACCAAAATGGACCCATGAGAAAATGGGGACCAAATGTTTGAGTGTTTTTCATAAAATAGGTGTGCCTCAAAGTATCTTTGGAACCGGATGAATGGATCAAAGATAGCGGATGTTCAAGGCACATGACGGGTAATAAAAGCCTCTTCTCAACATATCAAAAATGTGATGGAGGTAATGTCACGTTTGGTAGTAAAGCTAAGAGCAAAATCATCGGAAAAGGTACGATCTCTCATGACTCACTTACTATAGATGATGTAGCTCATGTAGATAACTTAGGCTTTAATCTTCTTAGTATTAGTCAACTTTGCCGTAACAAGTATAACGTCCTTTTTAGTGAAAACGGAAGTAAAATACTTAAAGACGGTATAACCATAGCCAAAGGTGTCCTTAAGAACAATGTGTATGTTATGAAGTTAGATCAAACATCTAGAGACAAACTTTGTCTTGCTTCATTAGATGAATCTTCAACTTTATGGCATAGACGTTTAGGACATGCTAACATGAGACTAATTCAAAACCTCTCCTCCAAAGACTTAGTTCGAGACCTACCTAAGTTGAAATTCGATCAACACTTTTGTGATGCTTGCAAAGTCGGTAAACAAGTCCATAATAGCCATAAGGCTAAAAACATGGTCTCTACATCTAGGTGTCTAGAACTTTTACATATGGATTTGTTTGGTCCATCCGCTATACAAAGTTATGGGGGTAACTTCTACACTTTGGTTATAGTGGATGATTATTCGAGATATACTTGGACAAAATTTTTGAAAAGTAAAAATGAAGCTTTTGATAAATTTGAGATTCTAAGTAAGAAAATTCAAAATCAATTAGGGTCTAATATTGTGTCTATTAGAACGGATCACGGTCGTGAATTTGATAATGAATTTCAATTCGGTAACTTTTGTGATAAAAATGGCATAACTCATAACTTTTCGGCTCCACGTACTCCTCAATCTAATGGTGTAGTAGAACGTAAAAACCGGACATTGCAAGAGATGAGTAGAACAATGCTTAACGAACAAAACATACCACAAAAGTTTTGGTGTAATGCCGTCGACACATCAACCTACATTTTAAACCGAGTCCTAATTAGACCTTTCTTAAATAAAACTCCTTATGAACTTTATAAAGGAAGAAAGCCTACTTTAGGATATTTTAGAGTGTTTGGGAGTAAATGCTTCATTCTTAACACCAAGGATTATCTCACCAAATTTGACCCAAAGTCTTATGAGGGTGTGTTTCTTGGATATTCACAAACTAGTAAAGCATACATCGTTTTGAATAAAGAAACCCTAAGAGTCGAGGAATCGTTGAACATAACATTCGACGAGAGTCCACCTCCCTCTAAGACATCACCTTTGGTAGATGATGACTTAGTTGAAAGTCAAGCTATGGACAACCAAGTCACCATAGAAAATGACAAGGAAGAAGAATCACCAAACAAACAAATCGTTAATGTCAAAGAGTCTAAAAGCCACCCATTAGACAATGTCATAGGAAAAATCAATGAGAGAACATTAAGGTCTAAAGCCCAAAATGAAAGTAATGACTTTTGTTTCGTGTCAACCATTGAACCTAAAAACATTAACGAAGCCATAAAAGATGAGTCATGGATAATTGCTATGCAAGAAGAATTAAACCAATTTGTTAGAAACGACGTTTGGACATTAGTTCCTCCTCCTAGGAGTCAAACAATAATTGGAACAAAATGGGTCTTTCGTAACAAAATGGATGAAAATGGTGTTGTGTCTAGAAACAAAGCTAGGCTAGTAGCACAAGGATATAATCAACAAGAAGGTATTGACTACGATGAAACTTTTGCTCCGGTAGCTAGGCTCGAGTCAATTAGAATCTTACTTGCATATGCGTGTGCACATAACTTTAAACTTTTTCAAATGGACGTCAAAAGTGTATTCTTAAATGGGGTCATTAATGAAGAAGTGTACGTCGCTCAACCACCGGGCTTCGTTGATTTTGAAAAACCTAACCACGTTTTCAAACTTAAAAAGGCTTTATACGGACTTAAGCAAGCTCCAAAAGCATGGTATGATCGACTTAAAACTTTCTTAGTTGACCATAAGTACACCATGGGCTTAATTGATAATACTCTCTTCACCAAGAAGAAAGATTCCCATATTATCATAGTCCAAATCTATGTTGATAACATTATATTCGGATCAACTTGTCAAGATCTATGCGATGATTTCTCGAAAATCATGCATGATTAGTTTAAAATGAGTATGATGGGAGAACTCAACTTTTTCCTAGGACTCCAAATCAAACAACTAGAAGATGGTATCTTCTTTAACCAATCTAAGTATATTAGGGACATGCTTAGGAAATTTGGATTAGAAGATTCTAAACCAATCAAAACACCCATGTCCACGGAAACTAAACTCGTCAAGGATGAGGAAAGTGAATCCGTAGATAGCACTAAATATAGGGGTATGATCGGAAGTCTACTTTACCTAACGGCTAGTAGACCCGACATTATGTTTTGTGTTTGTCTATGTGCTCGTATTCAAGAACATCCTAAAACCATTCATCTTGAAGCCGTTAAACGGATCTTTAGATACATCAAGGGCACTACACATTTAGGATTATGGTATCCTAAGAGAACGGGTGTAGACACCATAGTGTATGCCGATTCGGATCATGCCGGTGACTATGTTGATAGAAAAAGCACAAGTGGTACTTGTACTTTTGTTGGACATTGTCTCACCTCATGGTTTTCCAAGAAACAAACGTCTCTCGCTATTTCGACAACGGAAGCCGAATATGTGTCGGCCGGAAAAGCATGTCAACAAGCTCTTTGGATGAAGCAAGCTCTTGTCGACTACGGAATTCAACTAAACGACATCTCCATCCTTTGCGACAACAAAGGAGCCATAGATCTTAGTAAGAATCCCGTCCAACATTCCCGAACAAAACACATCGAAATCCGTCATCATTTCCTTCGTGACAACGTCCAAAAAGGAAATATCTCAATTGAGAAAGTCTCTTCCGAAGACAACATAGCCGATATCCTCACAAAACCCCTCAAACGAGAACCATTTAACCTCCTTAGGCTAGGCTTAGGACTCATGGAACCCACATTGTAGTTCTAAACACTAGACAAAAGCCAAAACAAACCTTCTAGCCTTTTTCCTCAGCAGACCCGGCGGAACCCTCAGCCCAAACGGGCGGAACCTTTTCATTGGTTCCGCCGTTTCCGCCGGCCTGCAGATTGTCCATTAGTTTATATTAAACCAAACACCCTTTTCCACCCATCATTTACAAACTGCTACTATTCACTCATCCTCACCCACGAATTTTTGGTCTTGAAACCATCCTCATTGCTCTCTAATCATCATTGTAAGTATACTTAACGTAACTACACTCCTGATCTGAGTCTAGGAATTCTATTTCTTGCACAAAATCAAAAACTTGGGGTTATGCATTAACTTGAGAAATTAATGTAGTAACTTAGGTGTTAAACAAAACTAATCATGTTTCCATAGTTAGGAATTGCATTCTTGTTAACTAGTAACATGTTTACTAAAACACCCCATGTCAAATTTTTGCAAAAATTTCTCACAAATAGGACAAATATATTTTCGTCTCACATTGTGAATACAAAATCAAAACGTTATGTTTAAAACATCACTTGCATAATGTCTCTTGAATGCTAAAGGGAATACATAACCAATATGTATTTTCGGGTACATTCAAACGAAGCTACATTGAAATAGGAGAGTTTGGGTTATCTTTTGTTTTTACAACAAAACTTGCACTACAAAAACGTTTTGAGCATCAAAATGAGTCAAGATAACCGCACCTCCACATGGTTTTCATATAGGCACACACTAGAAAATATACATTGCAATAGTCGGTAACATAGACTAAAATGTGATATTTTATTTTTCTAGGAATCATCATGCCTCCCGTGACTCACTACGATCACAAAGACACCCTTAAGTACCTCCCTAAACATCACAAAACCAAAGGCCTCACCCCAAACCAAATCAACATCTTCAAAGCCCTTGAAAAGCGTTATGTCCACGAGGGTAGAACCATTGACCCATCCTTCCTAGCCGGCACAAACCTACCCGCCGAATTTGCGGCCATCAACTTTGATTGTCTCTTAGAGATTGACGAGCCTATTTGTCCTAGGTTCATTCTAGAGTTCTATGCTTCCATCCACCTCTCCACCGATGATTATGGACGTATGTCTATAAACTTCTCGGCTAGTGGTCATGACTATTCCTTCACCCTAGAAGAGTTCTCTCAAATCCTAGGTATCCCAAACCGTGGTACTTGCATCTATACCGACAAGCATACCCTCTCAACTCTTGACACCCTCATTGACCGTATCCACCCTTATGATACACCTCTTGTGTCAAAAGATGTGCTCCGTGAACACCTCTTTGTTAGGACCACCACAACTAGGAGAACCCGCACGGGTAATGAGGTCAACAAGGATCCATATGGTATGGAACTAAATGAACTCAAGCCCCAATTCGAGAAATGGGAGGAAGTCCTTAGAGCCAATGTCATAAGCACCTTAGGAAACCGGGATCACATCAATGTGTGCCTTTGCTATATGCTCTACTCCTTGTCCGTTAGGCAACCCTTCAACCTTGCCTACTACATGGCCAAAAGGATGGCCGACATTCCCGTGCAAGGCACAACGGCTATGCCGTATGGAATGCTCTTGACCCGTCTCTTTAGGTTCATCTCCCCCATTCCTCCAACTCCTAGAGGTCTCCACCTAGACTACTCTCTCATTCCACACACGTTTGTTCCACTTAGTGATAAGAGAGTCTACAAAACCCAAGGCAAACGTCCTCATCCTCCTACCTCATCATCATCTTCCTCAATGAGTGAAGATGAGACTTTGCCCAACTCTAGGCTTCCACCTCTAGAATACCTTTCTCAACTTCCAACCATTCCTAATGAGTCCTAGGAGTTCAAGCAAACGAAGAGGATGTTCAAGAACATCGGGAGGTTCCTTGGCAAGCTCAAGAAGAAGTTGGACCATCAATGAGTGCGGGTGTGTAGGAGAATAGGAGTGTTTGGCACAAGGTGTCATTTGAACAATTTGGTCGGTTTTACAATGTTTGTTATGGATTTATGTGTTGGTAGGTTGTTTAAGACAATTTGGAACATGTATTAACTAACTTTGCTCGGGATGACAACTTTTGGCATGTTGTCAAATTTTCAAGTGTATGAAAATTTCACTAAGTATAGTGAAATTCGCTAGCCCCCGGTCAAAGTCATACCATATGCATGTTTACATGTCCAATTTTTACATTTCCTAACCCGCATTAGGTTATATTTTTGTTTTTAAGAGTTTTCGAAAAATTCGGAAATCGTCTTGCAGGTTAAAAACCCTTACTGCCTACTTTTTCACCATCGGCGGAACCGGCGGATCCCTCATCAGGGTTCCGCCAGTTCAAAACCTGGGTTTCCAGGTTTATGCCTCACAGAAACCGCGGAACCCTAATCAGGGTTCCGCCAGTATTCCACGAGGGTTCCGTAGACTGCCCAGAAATTCTTCAACCATTTTCCAAATTTTGGACAACCACACCACTTCTAATCCACATTTTAGGATAGAAAACCATTCCTTGTTAGTTTAGAACATCCTTAGGAGCATTCTTAGGATCCAAAACAACTAGGAACCCTTTTCCCGCAAAAATTCAAACCACCTCCTAACCACCTCAAGGAACCCTNGAGTGTTTGGCACAAGGTGTCATTTGAACAATTTGGTCGGTTGAACAATGTTTGTGATAAATTTGTGTGTTGGTAGGTTGTTTAAGACTATTTCGAACATGTATTAACTAACTTTCCTGCAGGACGACAACTTTTGGCTAGTTGTCAAATTTTCAAGTGTATGAAAATTTCACTAAGTATAGTGGAATTCGCTAGCCCCCGGTCAAAGTCATACCATATGCGTGTTTACATGTCCAATTTTTGCATTTCCTAAATAGATATGAATTATATTTTTAGTTTTAGGAGTTTTCGAAAAATTTGGAAATCGTCTTGCGGGTTAAAAACCCGGACTGTCTACTTTTTCAGCACCGGCGGATCCCTCATCAGGGTTCCGCCCGTTCAAAACCTGGGTTTCCAGGTTTATGCCTCACGGAACCCGTGGAACCCTCATCAGGGTTCCGCCGGTATTCCACGAGGGTTCCGCCGACTGCCCAGAAATTATTCAACCATTTTCCAAATTTTGGACAACAACACCACTTCTAATCCACATTTTAGGATAGAAAACCATTCCTTGTTAGTTTAGAACATCCTTAGGAGCATTCTTCGGATCCAAAACAACTAGGAACCCTTTTCCCGCCAAAATTCAAACCACCTCCTAACCACCTCAAGGAACCCTAACCCATAAAGGAAGGATCCCTTCCAAAGGTTCCTTCAAATCTGAGTTTTCTAAGCCACTAACCATCTTGACAAGACAAGTGAGCATTTAAGTGCAAAACCATGTCTTCTTTCTTTCATCTCATTGGATTGACTTCCAAATCACTTGAGAACCTTCATTAATCCACCAAATCATTACAAACCTCCATTTTTAAGTGGCTAACCATTAAATCCAAACACCCCTTCCAACATTCCATCCATCCTATAAATTCAACCATCCTAACACAACCTCAAATCACACCTTCACCAACTTAATCCCTTACTTTGAGCATCCAAAACAATACCTCCACCATGACTAAGTCATCTTTCACCTCACAAACTTCAAGACCTATTCGAAGAACCGCCCGAATTAGTGTCAAACCATTTTGCTCATATCAAACCATCAACCTTAGCTCCTCATCCTCGGATGAATTCTCATCTCCGATCAAGAATGAGCACTTCTTGAATCTAGCCTCTCCAACTCCATCACCCTTGGACCCAAGTGAGTTCACCACTCCACCACCTACAACAACACCCATTGACCCAACACCACCTAGTGCTCCAACTCAACCTTCCAAAACTCCATCACCATCACTCCCACCAAAACTAACACCCGTGGAGTTATTTGGATCTCCACCATCATCACCACACCCATACATAGAAGATCTAAATGATCTTCCACCTCGATCACCCAATCCTTACCACTCGTTTGATCACAATGATCAAACATCCAATCCCAAACCAAGGCCATTGTTTGAGCCCAATGTGCCTTTGGAAAACCACCAACCACCACAACCTAAACCTTTACTATTTCATCCTCTCTTCAATGAAATCCACGGTTCTCTTTATGGAGAACCTAATTTTGAAGAGAATGTTCAACCCATTCCACCACCTTCCCAAGCCTTCGAATCATTCTTTCCCTCCTATGAGGAAATAGAAAGAATGGTTGAGAACCATCTCCATCAAGCAATGGACCTCCAAACAACCTTGCTTGATTCAATCCAACATCCACCACTACCCTCTCCAAATAACCCTCCTCCACCCACTCATCGCCATACTTGCTCACAATGTGAGCAAATGGTCAAACTTGGTGAAAGCTTAAAAACCTTGCTCCACCAATTCCACGATGAGAACCGCTTCACCCTCTAACACATCCTAGAGCGTTTGGATGCTCTCTCCCATCCGAACCATTCCTAGAGCTCACATTTGGAGGCCTCTTGCCCCAACTTAGAAAGTGTTGAAAGTCACCTACTTATAGAAGTAGGATGTTATTTTATTTCTTAATTTATTTTTAATTTTAATTTTTATTTTAGAAGTAGGAGGGTGACATTCCATTTCTTGTCATTTGACTTTTGAGAGTCAAAGTTTTTACTTGAAATGAATTCTTTCTTACTTGCATTGTTGGTTGAACATATATGAGTTGTGCTTGTGTTGGCTTTCATTCCTCATATTGTGTGGTGAATACGTATTTGTCAATGTGCGTTTATCACCAACTAACAATTTTTTTTTGTAGGTTCAAGATCCATGAATCCTTCTTGGCACTCCATTTAGGGGGAGTATCGACCAAGGGGGAGCATGTGTTCCGCTACGCTACTCTTCTTTTTGTTTTGACAAAAAGGGGGAGAAAGTTATATCTAAACTTTGAAACTTAAAATGAAAATGATTTTTCGTCAATTAAGTAAAACAAGTTTAAATATAAGCGTTTTTAAAGATTTAACACTAAAATTAGTGATTTACTTAAAAACAAAGTTTATGTTTTGTCATCAACAAAAAGAGGGAGATTGTTAATACAAATATCGCTTAAAAACGTTATTTATATTTTACGATCATTGCTAAGTTTTGTTAACGACAAAGTCTAAACTTTAGTTTTTGGTAAAACATAATTCTAGTTTAAAGTCTTGAGTAATCATACTTTTGCTACATTTTGCATTTCACATTTTCATATAGAACACAACATTTTTGTATTTCTTTAACTAGAAATGTCACATCCCACTTATGGTAAAATTGTCATTTTGCAATTAAGGAAACATTGTGTGTTTGACTAACCATAAGTTTTTCTTACACAAAATTGTGTTTGGCTAGCATTAACTTGATGTGACCTTGTTTGGTTTTGCACATTAAGTTCTCTTTGTTTTTACATGCCATTAATATGTTACATCACATCATGTTGTTATGGCATTCACAAGTCACTTCATATTTATGGTAAGTTGTGTATTTGACTATCCATAAGCCTTATTCTACAAGCCATGTTTATGACATGTAATAAGTTGATGTGACTTAGGTTGGTTTGGAACTTATGGCAAAGGTTCACTCTGTCAGATCTGGCGGAACCCTAGGGATACACGGGCGGAACCCTTGTGAGGGTTCCACGAGTTCCGCCAGGCCAAAGTGAAGTTTGCCTATAAATACCAAACCATTTGCTAGCATTTTTTCTTTATCACTTCTCATCATATTTTCACACACATTCAGATTATCATTCATCTAACCCTTAACCATTTCATTGTTGTGAAGTTTCTTATTGTTAGCAAAAANAGGTTCAAAATCCATGATTCCTTCTTGGCACTCCATTTAGGGGGAGTATCGACCAAGGGGGAGCATGTGTTCCGCTACGCTACTCTTCTTCTTGTTTTGACAAAAAGGGGGAGAAAGATATCTAAACTTAGAAACTTAAAATGAAAATGATTTTTCGTTAATTAAGTAAAACAAGTTTAAATATAAGCGTTTTTAAAGACTTAACACTAAAGTTAGTGATTTACTTAAAAACGAAGTTTATGTTTTGTCATCAACAAAAAGGGGGAGGTTGTTAATACAAATATCGCCTAAAAACGTTATTTATATTTTACGATCTTTGCTAAGTTTTGTTAACGACAAAGTCTAAACTTTAGTTTTTGGTAAAACATAATTCTAGTTTAAAGTCTTGCATAATCATTCTTTTGCTACATTTCACATTTCACATTTTCATATAGAACACAACATTTTCATATTTCTAACTAGAAATGTCACATCCCATTTATGGTAAGTTGTCATTTTGCAATTAAGGAAACATTGTGTGTTTGACTAACCAAAATTGTTTCTTACACAAAGTTATGTTTGGTTAGCACTTAAGTTTGATGTGACATTGTTCGGTATGGAAGTAAAGTTTCTTACATGCCTTGAATATGTTTTGTCACATCATGTTATGTCATGCTAGCACTTAGGTTTGATGTGACTTTGTTTGGTATCTTACATGCCTTAAAAGTGTCTTGTCACATCATGTTTTTAATATGCTCTTGTCACATCATAGTTATGGTAAGTTGTGTGTTTGACTATCCATATGCTTTATTACACTAGCCATGCTTATGACTTGTAATAAGTTGATGTGACTTAGGTTGGTTTGGAACTTATGGCAAAGGTTCAAGATGTCAGATCTGGCGGAACCCTGGGGATACACGGGCGGAACCCTTGTGAGGGTTCCGCGGGTTCCGCCAGGACAAATTGAACTTTGCCTATAAATACCAAACCATTTGCTAGCATTTTTCCTTTATCACTTCTCATCATTTTTTCACACACATTCAGATTATCATTCATCTAACCCTTAACCATTTCATTGTTGTGAAGTTTCTTATTGTAGCAAAGAAGTTCACTAACTCATTTCTAGTTTCAAGCTTCCAATAAGAAGTTGCAAGTCTTGATGACTAAAGCATTGTGTAGATTTCTTTAAGTCTATACTCCACATTCATTGTGTGTTATAGTTGTGATCGGTTAGTATTTGTGCCTTAAAATACAAAGTGTAAAGGGAGTTGTTGTACTCTTGTGAAAGAACTATCGGGAGTGGTTGTACCCTTGTTTAAGAACTCGACATTTAGCTTAGTGTTGGAAAACGTGTATAAGCGACGTGTAAGGTTTTCTCCGCCGGATAAAGGAGCTTTTTGATAGTGCTTGAAACTCTCGAGTTGGATACTCGGGGCGTGGACGTAGGGCAAGGACAAAAGAGGTCCTTGTAGCCGAACCACGATAAACTATCGTGTTGTGGTTTGATTGTTCTTTCTTTATCTTTGCATATATTTATATTGTGTTTGATATATCTTCAAAACTAAATCTTTGTTTACACGAAAGTTTCAATAAGATTTTAAAAGATAATCAACGCTAAAAAGAGGTAAACTATTCAACCCCCTTCTAGTTTTCCACACATTTAATCTAAGCTTTTTGAGCACAATCTTTGGCTTCAAGACGGTCCATTTCACCCAAGATAGATAGAGAATCACGAAAGTCATGAAGTCCTCCTAACTAGCACAACCTTGATCGATTTTTAGATCAATTGTAGAAAGCCTATGATGGTGCTCTTTCTTTAGCGTGTAAGCATCAGCCTTCTGAGAAGCTATCCACACTTGAATGACCTTTTTTAGATTTTGAAGCTTCTTTTTGAACAAAATAAACCCATTCCCGTTGACTATAACATCATTATTCCAAGTATGAGCCACCAAATCATGAAAACCATCTATCTCCAGCCAAGAGTGAAAGAACCGGAAAGAAGTGGGGCCATAATCCACAATAGATTCTTTGAGAAGAATAGGACGATGATCCGGAATACCCTTCTCCAAGAAAAGACCTGTAGCATGGGGAAACACCTCATAAAGACTCTCAGAAACCAAGAATCGATAAAGCTTACTCATTTTTGTCCCCCATTTATTTGTCCAGGTGAAGTTATAGCCTCCCAAAGGGATATCAATAAGAGAATTATCGGTAATAAACTCATTAGAAATCCTCGCTTGCCTATCACAAAAAACCGAACCATATCATTCACCCTCATTTCTAACTTCATTTAAATCGTCCATGATAACCGAGACACCATCCCAATTATCAAGCAAGTTCGACAAAGAAGACCAAAGAGAGATTTTACTAGATAAACTTTGGGGAGCATACACCACGATCCATTTAACTTGTATATCATTAGGAATCCACAAGCCGTCAATGACAACATAATTATCGTTACAAACAATACGAGACTTACGAAAGACCAAAGAATTCCATAAACATATAATGCCTCCTGACAAACCATGAGCTGAAGTAGAAGCAAAATCAAAGTGGACATTACCCTAAATCTGCCGAAGCATCCAAAGATCAACTTAAAGCATCTTGGTCTCCTGGTAGCTAAGAAGTTAATATTATTAACATGACATAAATCACGAAGCCACCTCCGTTTATTAAGGTCTCCAAGACCTTAGGAATTAATAGAGATGAAATTCATTAATTCACTGCATTATCTCCATTCTCAGCAATAAGAGAAGCAAGAGTTTTTTCACATCCTTCCATATTGAGGCCTAAAGCCAAACTGACTTTAATCGTTTCCTTCAAACGCTCAAGCATAGAGATACTATGTTGCTTGATCTGCCCACCGTCTGATAGATTATGAATGGATTATGAAATAGCATGATCACCTCTAAGAATGGATGAAAAACCTGGCGGATGTTCAGGTGTCTCGAAGTGACATGGTTTACCCCTCTTTTTAATGAGATGGTCAAGTTTGAATGGATCACTATCAGAAGATTTCTCATTCAGCCCATCTGGTATAGGAGAAGCATCATGATCACCTATAGGAATGGATAAAAAACCTGGCGGACATTCAGGTGTCTCGGAGTGACATGGTTTACCCCTCTTTTTAATGAGATGGTCAAGTTTGAATGGATCAGTATCAGAAAATTTCTCATTCAGCCCATCTAATGTAGGATAAGCATGATTAGCTTCTGGAGCCTTGATGTGTTTCAAAAGCTTTAAATTTATAATACTAATTTCACCAATTTCCTTAATATATAAAACACATGGGTAAAGTATAACCCCCGTTTATAGCAAAGGTTTAGGTAAGACCAGGTCGTCCCAAGAGATTGTAGAAAAGCCAAGTTAGCAATTGTGTCAAAGTAAAGTCCCTAGATTGTCACTTATCCGAAGACTAGTAATTTAGATTGTTTGTTTATATGATTAAAAGCTATGTTTATTTAGGCTAAGAAACATGGAAGTAACATGTAAACGATGAGCAAGCAATCATGAACAAGATATATAAGCAAGAGATGACTGGTGATCACTCCTACAAATAACTATCCAACATATTAAGAAACCCTTTTGACCTATGATTCTCAATATATCAAATGCATTAACGATGGTTCATAACAGAAGTATACATAAGCCAATTTTCTCATCAAGTTCGTTAGACATGAGATAAGGCATTAAACAAGATCATAGATGGGTTGATAAACATTTTGTCGACCAATTTCTACAAGGTAAACACCAAGTTGCCATAGACAAACACCTTGAAATAATACCAAAGTGGCAGACCCTTTCAACCTACTTCTACCACAGAGATACATCAAACATTCAACAATGATCCAAGCATAATCTCATCAATTAAACTTAAGCATAATATCAAATAGCAAGCGTACATTACATTGTAAACAACCATATAACTATATCACCCAAATAAACATAAGAACAACTACTCCATTATCGTAGTAACAAAACACATATCATTCGACATAGATTTCATAAACTTCATAATATAATTCGATGAAATAGAAAAGTGTACCCAAGTGATTACAATGAAAGAACAATTGGTTTCACAGAGAAAACTCTCTTGACCTAATAAAACTCCAGAGTTCAGTAATTGAGGACAAGTGATCGGCCTCACAATGAATGCAATCAATAACTCTGTCTTTGTAACTGACAAGATAAGTGCGCCGTACTCCGTAGAAAGTACGCCGTACTTCGCGTAGATTCAATCTCATTTACCCGCCAAGCAAGTACGTCGCACATAGTCCTAAGACCGGCGTACTTGGCTCTTTCATATTTGTATTTTCATTCCAAGTCCTTCCTTTTATCGTAGTTGTTACTTTATCGTCATTTAAGTGGTGTTTCTAACTTCCTTCTCTCGTTCAATCCTGCAACCAGATTAGTACCAATTCTACACAAATAACATGATATTCTATGTAATATAATAGATATATAATATATAATCGATGGGATAAATATGTATAATAAGAGCGTTATCAAATCCCCCATACTTAACTATTGCTTGCCCTCAAGCAATCCTTAAAAATATTTTTATTTTTATCTTATCAAAAAATCATAAGCCAAGATAACGCGACTAAGCATCTCACGAAAGTGGAAAGTATAATTCACTCACACTCATATATCGGTATAAAAGAATCACACTCAGCTGCTCAGACATGTTAAATAAATTACCATAGGCTTGTACAAAAAACTAAACTTCACCGACATGGCGTAAGCACCAAGTAGATTTTATCAAAGAGAGGACTTTTGTTCGGGTTATAACTTTTGGTTAAGGGTAATAATATGGGTATGGATTAGACATGGGATTATATAGTGAAATTGTTTCTAAAAGAAAATAATAATAAGTTGAAAGTCCATTTTCTTGTAATAATGATCTCCATTTGGCACATGTTTCGCCAACACTTTATTCTTCCTCGTACATATATTTTTTCTTTCTTTTTCTTTTGTTTTCTTGGGAAATATTCGGTTTCCCCCTATACTTACGATAAACACACCACTTCAATCAAAACTTAGAAGTTTGCAACCTTCATATTTCATTCAAAATAGCATAATCCGTAATTATTTCTTTTTCTTTGGACTTCCAACAAGGTTCAAAGGTTTAAAAGGCTAAGGTGTATATATTTTTTTCTTTCTTTTATAGTGGATGTAAGAAACGAATAGATTGGCTCAGAATGTTGTTCTAATGGTATCTAGCACTAAAGATAAGTGCTACAAAAGGTTTTTATATTGGAACTTAGATAATCGATGTGATTACTAATATATATTTTTATTGAATGGCTATTTGGTGTAAATCCTAAGTTTTGCCTCTTTATCATTTAAAATCACTTATATCACACGAATGTGATCTTACAATGGTCTCGTAAAGATTTTAAGCACAAGTTCTAGAATAAATAAAACATCGGCACACTCATAAACAAAGAAACAAGCCAATAATAAGGGCATAAGGCTGAAAATTCCTCACATTTAAGTGGTAATGGTTATGAATATGCTAGCATGTTATCAATTCCGAGTCGAATTAGCTTAAATGACTTAACTCGATTATTTTTCCAAAATTATATAATAAGTGCGGCGTACTAAGTTTCAAAACCGTCACACATTTTATTTAAAATCTGTTTTTTTCTTAAATCATTCCAATTTATCTCACCCCCCGTACGTATTATGAACATTGTTCCCAATGTGACAGAATATAAATAAAATAGAGAAATGGGAATGAGTTACTTTACTATAGGACGAATTCAGCAAAATTTTACGAAGCAAAATGGAGCCTTCGTACTAAATTCGTAACCTGCACATATCCATAAACAAAACAAAACATGCAAACAATATAAACAAAAGATTAGATAGATTATTATTTATTTAATAGTAGTTATGCAAATTATTTGCGTATAGATATATGTATATATATAGATAGATAGTTATTGTCTTTGTTCTTGTTTCCCCATACCATTGTGTTACCTGTCCCAAATTACCATCACAAATTATTTTTTAAATGCCAACAGAGGCATATTACAGACCATAAGAATGAATTGTTTGAAATTGTTTTAAAATCACAACCAGACCCTGGTTGGACATCCAAGTGCGCCGCACACAACATATTGTGCGGCGGTGTTACTGCTGTTGTTGTTGTTGTTCTTCCTGTTGTTGTTGATGAGTGGTGGTGTTGTTACCATGGATCCAAAGGCTCCTCTTCCACAACCTCTGGCAAAACCTTCAGCTTCCCAGTCTCCTTACTCCTCAGGTAATCCAAACTCTTGATCCCTACAGCTCCTGCTTTCACCTTTCTTCCCATCATTTCCATATCTCCTTCATTCATCAACCCCAAGCTCCTTGCCAACCTGGTGACCAAGTGCCCACAACATATTCTTGTTCCACCAGGTATCACAGCCACATTTCTCAGATGTTGAGCAATCAACCAAACTACATTCGGATGAGACAAAGGGTGTTTCTGATCAAATGCAGGAAGAATCCATAAACGAGCACATACTGCTCATAATGACTCCTGTGAAAGATAGATTTGACCAAGACTTTGTGAATGATCTGTAACATGGGGTTCTTTATTTTCCACACTCTTTTCTTTCCATAAACCCTAACATCTTCTCCACTAATCTCCTTCCAGTACTCATCTCCATCAAATTCTTTCCTAACTCTTTCTCCCCTCATGACTAAACTCCTAAACTTAGTATTACTCAACTCCTCATCAGAGTATACTCCAAGCATTCTTCCAAACTCCCACAATGTAACAGAATATCCCTTTCCACCAAGCCTAAACTTCATTATTTCATCAGTCAAAATCTCATTATCACTCATCTCCCTTTTAATTATCAAAGAACTGAAAAACTCCAAACACCATTCTTTGTACACAAACTCTCTGATCTCCACAGCTATCTTCCACATAAACGAATCCATAACCTCATCAGGAAATACCACTCTAATCAACAGCATATTCTCAAGGTCCTTTTCACAACCTAAGTTTCTCATGACCCTCCAGTCCACATTAGGAATGTGAATATCTCTATCAATTAGCTTCATTAGTTTGTCATTAAACTCTCTTTTATCTTCTCTTGTAACTCCATTCCATCTTAAATTCGGATGATCTTTAGGTTCTCTTTTATTCTTCTCCCTTTCAATGGCTCCTCTGGTTCTTTCTGCTACAACCTGCAAATAAAAATAATCCATATACACAAGATTATTAGCTGTTAGTGCAACAAATATGGCTAAATCTCTCTCAAATTCTAATCTTCAAACATTCTGCTTTGAATTCAGGCAAAAAGTGCGGCGTACTTGGCAACAAGTACGTCGTACTAACTAGTTTAAAATGTAAGTACGGCGGTTC
>LBNU01027954.1:0-25468 GCA_014162995.1 Artemisia annua | reverse complement strand
ACACAAGATTATTAGCTGTTAGTGCAACAAATATGGCTAAATCTCTCTTAAATTCTAATCTTCAAACATTCTGCTTTGAATTCAGGCAAAAAGTGTGGTGTACTTGGAAACAAGTACGTCGTACTAACTAGTTTAAAATGTAAGTACGGCGGTTCAGATCTGAAAACCGGCGCACATAGCGTTCTGGGCGCGAAATATTTGATTCTAAAGCATCATGCCAACAAAACTACGTTTTCAAACTTATTCTATAGTTTTCCTTCGTTGATTTTTAAAAACCCCTAAAAATAAGCAGTTCTTATCATAGGTTTAAGCATTTAGGCATCATTTTCATAGTTCCTAACACATTCCATTTATAATCCTTCTTAATATTTTATCTCAATCTCTCCTAGATCAAATAAACGTATTCAAATCCCTTTTATTCTCAAAAAATAGTGATCAAGGCAAAAACCCTAACCCTAATTCGATTCAATCACACGCAAAACCTTTATTCATGAAACTAGATAATCCTACTGTTCTGATTATCTTCTAACTAACACATTTATCAAAACATAAAAATCTTAAACATATCACAAAAAATATATTAACCCTAAAATACGAAATAAGATTGTAAAGAAATCAAACAAAAATGGATAAACATACCGAAGACATGATAATGTGGATTGATTTTCTTTCAAAGATCTTTGTGGATAACTTTTGATCAAAGTGTAGCGGTTTCTCTTTGTAGTGTGTGAATTCTTTTTGTAAGTTATGAAAGATTTTC
This sequence comes from Artemisia annua, assembly GCA_014162995.1. Lineage (NCBI taxonomy): Eukaryota > Viridiplantae > Streptophyta > Magnoliopsida > Asterales > Asteraceae > Artemisia > Artemisia annua. The sequence continues at coordinate 24,708 of LBNU01027954.1, read as the reverse complement.
AAGTTATATTTATAGCCCCGCTCAGAAGTGCGGCGTACTTGACCCCAAGTACGGCGTACTTGCTGCAAATTTTTCCACAGTTAACTATTTTAACTAACATGCATACGTAAAAATGTTCAATCCACATATAATCAAACTTCATTATATTCATTCATTCATCAAAACATTCCTTAACTTTCCAGGATACAATGTTTTGGTACGTTTTATTCAAATGATGAAAATAACATAGAAAAGAAAAATAAAACAAGTAAAACAAACTTAGGAGCGTATGTTGCTACTCCTATCCGTCATCCATATTTTTCAAGCTCTGAAATAACCGGGTAACATAACATCACTCAGCTTGTACTCTCCTGAAATTTTCCTTCCAGTTTCAACCTTTGGGGCATCAATCACAAACGGTTTTTGTTGCTCATTTTCCATACAAATCTCAGCCCAAAGAGTTATTTCTCCAATATTGTAACTAATAATGCTCCTAGTGTGTTCCAAGAATGGCTTGCCTAAGACAACCCCTGTTTTCACTTTTACTTCCACATAGAATTCCAACTCGTAACCTTTAGTTTTTTCAATAGAGTCATCATTAGTTTCTCCCACCAAATTCATAAGCAGTTTCTTGTTAACTTTCTTTTCTCCATTCTCTAGAACTTCATAACGTAGTCCCAATTGAGTTCTTGAGAAATAAGGTTTTTCTCAATATCAAGGTCCAATATTCCATTAGAGGCAAATGCCCCCTCAACATAACATGGTGTAATATATTTCTCTCCAACTTCTTCATCATCAGCCATCCTATGGATTGAAAAGACTTTAGTATCCTCACTCATTTCAGAAGTCAGTGTATTTAGTTTCTCAAAGTTTTCCTCAATAGTTGTTGTCTCTTGGTAAATAGTGAGTATACCTTTAGCAAAATCCATAGTTCCCTTTGCTAACACCAAAAGGGTATCCCAAATATGACACTAGGTTCCCATTCATTTTCACTTGGGTTAACATAAAACTCCACCAAGAATACATCCACATTAATTTGTACTAGCAATTTCTTATTGATTATTTTGCTTCCATTTTCCTTTTCCTCAAAACCCAATCCAAGCCTTTTCATTAGCTCTTTAGACACATAGTTCTTATTGTAATCCAAGTCAACTACTGCATCATTAGCGTAAATATTTTCTACATGGCAAGGGGTAATAAACTTCATGAAACATTCATCCGTTTCCATCCCATGAAATATATGAATCCTTTGCTTATTCTTTTTCCCCATATCTGTTATGTCAAAAGTAAATGCTCCTTGCCAGGTTTCTTCAGTTTCCACTTGGTCATTCTCAGCAAGAGAATTTCCCTTATCTAAGCACATACGTCCAATACTTGAGTTTGGATCCATTTCTAACATTTGACAACATAACATCAAGTAAACCATTAGTATGTTAGTACAATCAAATCTAAATGATATTTTGCACTCCAATAACATCAGTAAACATAAAGAAATCAAAAGATGGATTGGTTTAAACATAATGAACAATATAAAAGTCTTCTATGAACTTTTTGTCATAAAAGTGCGACGTACTTGGAAACAAGTGTGGCGTACTTCTTTTTTAATCTTCATATTATTTTGAAATTTCCCAGGAAAGACCGACGTACTTGAAAACAAGTGCGGCGTACTTCCCCTGTTTTTGGTTTCAAATTTTTTGTAGTTTTCAGAATACCTCATAATTTTATATAAACTTATAGTCCAGATTATTATTATGCATAAGCAATTAAAAACAAGAAAATGTCTAACTGATCAAATAAGCAAATATTTTTGTATATTCTATGAGTCATAACATATTAACAAATGCATCAATCCAAATACCAAATGCACATAAAAAGCAATTCTCATGTTCTCAGCCTTGAATTTAAGCATTAAAAAGTTTTTGTTTTGATTTGATTTTGTCTCAGTGAACATTGTGAATTTTTCCAGAAAGTACGGCGGTTTAGAAAGTAAAACAAGCGTCGTTTAAACTTTTCCAGAGAATAAGGCGCACAAACTTGAAAGTGCGGCATACACTCAGTCTCATAAAGCAAAAATTTGATTCAGTTTGCCAGAAAACTATACGGCTATGTTTGTAAAAAGTCTCGAAACACTTAACCAACTTGATTTTATCAATGCCAATCCCCGGCAGCGGCGCCAAAAAACTTTGATGTGTTTCAAAAGCTTTAAATTTATAATACTAATTTCACCAGTTTCCTTAATATATAAAACACATGGGTAAAGTATAACCCCCGTTTATAGCAAAGGTTTAGGTAAGACCAGGTCGTCCTAAGAGATCGTAAAAAAGCCAAGTTAGCAATTGTGTCAAAGTAAAGTCCCTAGATTGTCACTTATCCAAAGACTAGTAATTTAGATTGTTTGTTTATATGATTAAAAGCTATGTTTATTTAGGCTAAGAAACATGGAAGTAACATGTAAATGATGAACAAGCAATCATGAACAAAATATATAAGCAAGAGATGACTGGTGATCACTCCTACAAATAACTATCCACCTTATTAAGAAACCCTTTCGACCTATGATTCTCAATATATCAAATGCATTAAGGATGGTTCATAACAGAAGTATACATAAGCCAATTTCCTCATCAAGTTCATTAGACATGAGATAAGGCATTAAACAAGATCATGGATGGGTTGATAAACATTTTGTCGACCAATTTCTACAAGGTAAACACCAAGTTGCCATAGACAAACACCTTGAAATAATACCAAAGTGGCAGACCCTTTCGACCTACTTCTACCACAGAGATACATCAAACATTCAACAATGATCCAAGCATAATCTCATCAATTAAACTTAAGCATAGTATCAAATAGCAAGCGTACATTACATTGTAAGCAAACATATAACTATATCACCCAAATAAACATAAGAACGACTACTCCATTATCGTAGTAACAAAACACATATCATTCGACATAGATTTCATAAACTTCATAATATAATTCGATGAAATAGAAAAGTGTACCAAAGTGATTACAACGAAAGAACAATTGGTTTCATAGAGAAAACTCTCTTNAGCATAATCTCATCAATTAAACTTAAGCATAGTATCAAATAGCAAGCGTACATTACATTGTAAGCAAACATATAACTATATCACCCAAATAAACATAAGAACGACTACTCCATTATCGTAGTAACAAAACACATATCATTCGACATAGATTTCATAAACTTCATAATATAATTCGATGAAATAGAAAAGTGTACCAAAGTGATTACAACGAAAGAACAATTGGTTTCATAGAGAAAACTCTCTTGGCTCGTTCTCCTACCCTCTGTCACAGTAATAGGATTACAACTCAACCTCGATATGGTAAACTTGGTATGAGTTCACCAATATCACTTTGTATACTTTCCCCTACTTCTCTTAGATGTTGCCTCCTTCTTCTGGTTTCATTCCTTCTATTTTATAGAATTCTCTTGACCTAATAAAACTCCAGAGTGGGGGGACGGGAGTAGAATTATCTTGAACTTTATTTTGTCCTCAATTTTCTTGTTTATTTTGACAAAAATTTCCATTTTTAAACTTTTGACATGTTTTTCTTAACCGAACTAGAATAGACCTTAGCCGAGCACATTTAACCCTTGAATTAATATGGTGAGGTTTAACCTATTCAGTTTCACCCTGTTTACCCAAATCCACCTAAATATTTAGTGTGCCGGTAGTTTTGTAGACTTTAGAAATTGGCTTTTACATAATTTCGAAACCATAGACGAGTAATGTGCTAGACACATTTGGAAGGGACAATTTTAAAAGGTAATGTCTTAGGATTATCACCCAAATAGCCTTATATGTGTGTGTTTATTGATTAGTCACCTCGACTTCTCGACCCCCATGTAAACCCATTTTTTGCACTCATTTTTAGTGCAAGATCCCCTAGTGCACCCTTTTGAGCCTTTCCTTTCGTTTCATACCCCCCGTATATATTGTTTCGATACACCATTACACCTTAGTCTACCGTGTAGTCTTGGTTTATGATTGGAAAGTCATTGTTTTCCCTAGTTCGAGGTCTAAGTGGAAGAATTCAAGAATCACGCCTACGTCGAAGACATATCATTGAAGATCATGTGAAGACCCCCCCAAATTCTCATATATTGTTCATCTCAAGTGGGGGGATGTATATATTGTTAATTATGATTTTAAAAAAAATGTGAAATTCTGTATGTAGATATTTTAAATAAACAGGTGCACCCTTGTATAGCGCCTTGGTTATGAGCTCATCAAGAATTAGTATCGAAGAGGCCACTTCGATCAAATTTGAAGTTATGAGTTGGTGATTGTTTCTAAACCAATATGAAGACCAAGTTGTGTGCCCATAATGACGCCCTCTAATGGCACATCTACTTGATATGATCCAGTTCTTGCGTTTCGAAGTTTAGACCTTGGGCGAAAGGGTAAATAATGATGACTTAGTTGTAGGCTTAGACTATTTGCTTGTTATTTTTCATTTTACACCCATTATGTGAAATCCCATGTTTATTCCTACCCTTTATTCGTGAATCATGCTTAGGTGAAAGAATCAAGCAGGTATTGGTGTCTTGCCCGGCGTTTCGGTCATGTATCAATGTCTTTGTCGCTTTTGCCGTAGTATGTTAGTAACGACACTACACCATTAACCATATATGTGTTTACCCAATGTGGCCTTCGAGGGTTTTTCTGACCTTAGCTCTAGGGGGAGTTTTGTGTAACTGCCAAGCCTATGATAGAATACGTACTATGACTGTGCAATGAGTGATCACCCCGAAAATTGAAACTTAGAATATAGAGAGAGTGAGTGTTTGTTCCCCTTTTCGTGAGGTGTTCGGCTTTCTGAAATTCTAGCATAGGATATTTTTAAATTCCTATTTCCCGAGTAATATTGGGGAATATCTTTTTGGGAATACTTCTAATAAGGTTTACTTGAGGGCAAGTAGAGTTAAAGTGGGGGGATATTTGATGACATCAAATAATCCTGATAGTTGAGTGTCAATTTCCCCCTATTATGCTCATGTAGTATACTTATTATGTGGATATATACTCTGATTTCTTTATATTTTGTATCCATGTTACAAGTGAGCATAGGAGCTAAAGAGACGAGGAAAATGGAAAGAATGTACAAAGACAAACAAATCCAAGTATGCTGGAAGAAGCTACGGCGTAACATCATCTCTCAATTACGCCGTAGCAAGGAATTTAACTAAGGAAACCAAAAGTCAACGCGGACCAAGAGTTATGGCGTAACCAAATCTATGGTTTACGTCGTAACATATTCAAGACTTAAGGAATCCTTAAAGTGGAACACTACGCCGTAACATTACTATGGAATTACAGCGTAGCAATGTGTACGAGAGTAGTCCAAGCTCATTACTTAACTTACGGCGTAACTATACTTTTGAACTACGGCGTAACGACGACTACGAGAGTAATCTTATATCCGAAAATTTATCTACGGCGTAACACATATGGAGACTACAAGAAACCCTGATATTAGAGTTACGGCGTAACATTTCATCAACTACGCTGTAACCATCAGATCTGGATAAGATTACACTAGCTACGGTGTAACACATTTCTCAGTTACGTCGTAGCTCTAATCGGGTCTATAAATACAACCCTAATTTCTGCATTTGATATACAACTTTCTCACACACAAAGTTAGAGATCGTTGGGAGCTTTTAGGAGGCCCTTCTACAGCAGCATACGGAGCCTTTCAAAGGGAGAAATCACGGTTCATTCCATAAGTTTTAGCATTTCATATTTACTTTTACATTTCAAATTCATGTCTTGTATAAACATCATTTTGAGTGTTGAATTCAATATGATTGGCTAAGCACCTCTGGTGCTAGCCTAATTATGATTCCTTTATTGCTTTAATTATGTTTCCGTAATTTTCTTAATGCTTTTACGTGTGTGCTTGCTTAGTTTATCTTATCAACCTTTAGTTTCGGTAGTATTATAAGCTTGCTTGTATATGTTACCCTTTATGTGGTTGACTTGATACCTCAATCCATTTAATAGACTAGAATAATTGACCATAGGACACTAGCCTGACAGATTGCGAGGAAATGGCAGGGATGAGAACTGACCATACTGCCTTGCGTGAGAATTGACCATAGGACCACCTTGCAAGTGGAGGTACTTAAGTAGTTAGAGAATGGCCTATGATCGTGACAATGGGCCATTTAAAGATAAGTCTAGCATGTAGTGGCACTTAATGACTCAAACCCGTCTACCGTACGTCGGCTTACTAGCATGGGGTAGTGCCTGTGGTTCCCGGCAGGATTCGAGGGAGATAGGCTAGGGAACTTGACCATATGAACGTAGTGATATATGTCCGCCCCACCTAAAGCATGAGATTAGTTTAATAGTAAACATGACTGAAAGCGATATAGGAGGAGTAATTAAGTTAGCACATTTCTCTCCTACTGCTCACAACTTTACTTTTTATTACTTTTTGTTTTTATGTCATTTCATTTCAAACAATCAATCAACATTTTCTATTTTTAATTAGTGACATTAGACTTAGGTATAATCCGCACCACATTGCTCTTGGGACGACCTCGGAGTTACCATTACTAGCCTACACACGACCGGATTCTCTTTCCGTTAGTGCATAAGGTAGACCTAGGGTAGAAACGAGACTTTACAAATAGTAAAACCTGGTCAGAAATCCTGCATCAAGAAGGAAAACCGTTTCAAGGGAATGGAGGAACAAGGTATCGCACAAGGCCTCCAAATTATTACTCTAGAATGGATAATCGACCTTCATACAGAAGAACTAGCCTCAAAGACTCCATCCAAAAAGACCTTGATGAGTCGGCTAAGAAGCAAAAGGAACGTGAAGAGTGGCTTAAAAGTTTACAAGAAGGAACATCACTTAAGCTAAAGAGTCATGACGACACTATTAGGAGCCTTGAAACCAAAATCGGGCTTTTGACTAATCAAATGCAAAAGTGAACTACTGAAACTAAGGGCAGCCGTTCTAAGGATTCTGGAACATGTAAAGCAATATTTTCTAGGAATGGTCAACCATTTTATACTCCTTTCAGGTACTCAGACGAAAAATTGGAATATTTCGCTAAACAAGAGGAGACGGAATCCGATGATGAAGGAGCCTTTTTAGATGAAGTGGAGCTCTACCCTTTGGATATTAAACAACAAGAAGAGGTAAAGCTAAATGCCCTATGCTCAGCAGTTATTCAACATCAATTGCCTCCAAAGGAGAAAGACCCAAGAAGTTTCATTCTCCCTTGTTCAATTGGTAGTTTGTTTATTAGAAATGCTTTAGCTGATTTAGGGGCTAGCATAAGTATAATGCCATTTCTATGTATAAACGATTAGGTCTAGGTCCAATTAAACCTGTTTGTATGACTATTGAAATGGCTGATAGAACAGTTGGCATACCTAAGGGGATTGTTGAGAAATGTATTGGTTAAAATTGATGAATTCACTTTTCCCGTTGATTTTGTAATTCTTGACATGGAAGAAGATAGTAAAGTACCAATAATTATAGGAAGACCACTCTTTGCCACGGCCCACGCTATGATCGATGTTTTTAGTAAACTAATTTCTTTGAGGGTCAATGATAAAAAATTGTTTTCAATATGGATGAAAGAGGAAAATGTCACAAGGTTGAAACTGTTTGCGTAGTTAATAATGGGAATGCTAGACATCGTATAGAAAATAGCGTTACTCCTGATCTAACTGCAGACGAGCACCTAACCCCTGATCATAAGAGTTTGCCTAGTGAAATTTTGCAGGAAAAATGTACTCGAGAGGTACTACGCCGTAGCCCTTCTGATAAGCTACGGCGTAGTGAAGGTATTGATTTGGAGCCAATAGCCCAAAATATATCGAGTAGAAGGTTACCCCAATAAATGGTACTGAAGCTAAAAGTGTTATGGGGGTGATGGCTCAACATTACAAAAAGACGAGGGGTAACACCAAAGCAATAGTAACAACTTACCATTGGTGTGAAGCAATCCCAGTCAATAACAAAAAAATGGTACGATCTATGGGTATCTTGTAACACAAATGTAGATCTTTGTGATGGTGGGGGTAACAAAGAAAGGATACGAAACAACAAACACTTATGGAGTTCAACAAATGACAGTGAGAGGAAAAACCTTAAGTGGAAGGGAACTATACCCTTTGATGATTGGGTTCGGATCATTCATGGTAAAGTTGAAAGGGATGAAAAATGGAAGATTTGGGATACTTTAAATGGTCCTTGCGGAAAGGATAAGCCTCTTACCCAAGACGACAAGGTTGTGCAAAATGGAAGCATCGATCATGCAAATAAGGATTGCTCCTCGTATGAAGTGGAGGATGATTCTTTTGGAAAAAGACATTGGTGTGAACAAATTAAGGCCCTTGATGTCAATGGAGATGAATTATAGGCATGGTGTGGTCCATACGACAACCATTGCAATGGGGGGAATAGCATTGCAAGATTTAATGACGACGAGTACCTATGGAACTCGACTAATGATGACCAAAGATGTGATTTGCCATGGCTTGATAGGTTAAGTTTCGAATGTTGGGTAAAAATCAAGTATGGAAGAATAGATGCTACAACAAAAGAAAAAATTTGGAAGGGATGCATGAGTAAGTTCAACCCGAGTGAAAGTTAGGTTGATAATGAAGTGGTTGTAGAAAACGATGAAGAATATAAAACCAAGTGGGGAGAGGAGAAAGACCGATGCCAGAAAGAGCTTATTGAAGATAAGCTTAACGACGATTGGTTTAAAGGAACGGACTCCGATGATGATGACATTGACGGGATAATGGATTTCCTTGAATTACAAGGACATGATGGGTTCACGAATCCGGATGACGAGGCCTACAAGCAATGGCGGTGTAAACTCTTAGGAATGCCATATAAAAGACCTCCCCCACTCATTGCGGAAACTTATGAAATGACCCGGTACCATTTAGGACCGGACGAAAGATTCTCTAAGGTGCGGAGAATAGAAAGGAAGGAGTATTGTCGTACCGCTACCAATGTTTCTTGGGTAAGACATAATCTGATGAGAGAAATGGACGAGCTTGGGCAAGTCCAAAAACAACCGTAAGCAACAAGGCAGTGAGTCTAACTTAAAGTGTCCATAATAAACAAAAGTGCTCTTTCAGGAGACAACCCGAATTATCATTTGTTTTTCTTTTCTTTAGTATAGTTAGGTTTTGTATGCTTTTGTTCGAATGATTTTGTAGGTAAAAGAGAAGGATAGACGGTGGAGAAGCTGAAATTGGAGTTTTCACTCCAAGAACTGCCCCTAGAACACAACTACGGCGTAGCTCAATTTCTGACTACGCCATAGCATCCTCCAGGTGTCAGACAGTCTGTAAGATTTTGTCTCCTACAGCGTAATTAAGCATTTCTACTACGCCGTAGCTTTCTCCTGTACCAACTATACTTAAATCTTTTTAACAAAACATACTTTAACCTTGTACTAGTTTTGTAAATGAACTTTGTGGGTATGTTCCCTGTAAACCCTCATGAGACTTCACTCGTCCAACTTGGGACACCAAGTGGTTTAAAAGGCTTCTTGCATATGCTAAATGCAACCGTGATTCCTACGAAAGTGAGTTAGGATTTCTATTTTCTGTTTATTTTTCTTTTTAGTTTTTATGCTTTTGGTAGTAGCGTGATTTCAGGGATATGAAGTTTGCTCATTAAGCGAAGTGAAGGCATGTTTTCTCAAACATGATCCTTCTATCATTTTCAAGAGCAAAATTTCAGGGAAGTTCTCATTCTAATTCTAATTATCTCCTGTGAGGATCTGTTTAACATACTCTTTGTGTTGGTGATACTTTGAGTTTATGCTAAGAAGCAAGCGGAATTCACTAGTTAACACTTAGAAGATTTGTTTTGAGGAATGTAACAGTAAACAATGAACAAAGTAATAAACAAACTGCTTCAATATTATTGCTAATATGAGTGATAAGTATATCACTAGGGTTTACAACCTTGAAGCTAACACTATAAAACGTATGGAAGAGATATATAAAAACCCTAATCTAGGACCTCCTTTTATAGACACAAGGAGTCCTTTACAAGTAATAAATAATCTAAACATATAGGATATACACAAGATCTTTTCTATACTTATCACATTACGTGTTTACCCTATTCTGCCAAAAACATAAGCAGTACAAACTACATATACTAACAGTACTAACTAACTTTGTACTGTTAGTGTATTCTTCCACCAGTTGAAACTTTGTCTTCAATCTTGTTTGTACTGATGAGGATAATTCCTAACAATCCTCCCCTAAACTTATGATTTCTCCTAAATCACTAAGTTTGGTGAATTATCCCTTATCTCTTCAGCAGTGGAGATTCTTCCAAATACTCACCTTCTTCATAACTCTCTAATACTTCTAGAACAATTATCATTGATTCTTTGCAGCAGGTCTTCAAGTTGTGGTGTTCTTTCTTCACATCTTAATCTTGAAGATAACATAACAGTAAGAATCCAGCTCTCAAAGGATACTCCTTCTCTGTCAGCATAAACACATCAACTCCATCTTGTGTTGAAACATGATGCACATCGCTTGAGCTGTAGTGCTTCCATAGAATATTCTGATTGTGTGCTTCAAATCTCCAGTACCTATAACTTGGACCAGGTTCATAGAGTCTTCTAAAATGAACCCATAGCTCCTTAGCTTTAACACTTGTGGGCTCTTCTTCTTTGAACTTGTCTTGAACTAATCTCCACAGTGTATCTAAATCCTCCCTGTCACAAGATCTGACAAGGTCTTCAAAATCTCTGTATACCCCTGTGACACCACCTATTCTGATGATCTTCCAAGCATCTACAAATTCACCACTATAAATCTCCCAGCTAGCTATTGGATGTCTTGCTTAGAGTTGCTCAATGTAGAGTATCTCTGGATCAATCATAATCATCTCATCAACCTATTCTTCAGTCAACTTCTCAGCTGGATCTTTAGGTTGAACTTCATCAGGCTTGGTCTTTTGCTTCTTTGAAGATCTTAAGAATCTTGTATTTTCTTTTTCAGAATCCATAGGAATGAAGTCAGTGTTCTTTTAGAAAGCTTTGTAATACAATCTCTCTATTTCTTCAGGAGATTTGCCTTTGAGCTGAGACATCTTCCAGTTGTCTTGATTACATAAATACTTCTTCATACCAGCAAGTACTTAAGCTTTTGAGGGCTTCCTTGGTCTCTTTTGGCCATTTTTCATCTAAAGCTTGATCATTCTTTATAGAGATGAAGTCAGCTAATTGGGCTGATCTTTGTTCAACAGTGAGAGTCCTATCTGCAAGTAGTTGTATGGCTTTAGCTTTGACTTCTGGATTTGTGCTGGTCATGTACTCAATTTCTTCTTCACTTGGTTGATAGGCCAATGTAGGATCATTAACCATCTGAACATTCTGAAGTCTTAGAGCCTCCATAAAGCTTGCAACATCATCTTCTGCTGTTTTCCCTTCAAGTTCATCTTCTTGAGCTTTTATTGCTACTTCTTCTTCATGAGCTATTTGAGCAGCAATCCTAGCTTTAACCTTCTTTTGTTGAGAAGCCTCTTCTGCAGTCATTGGGGCTTTACCTTTTTCTTTTCTCTTTCTCTCATATTCATCATCAGTACCTTCTTCAGATGCACTAGCAGTACCTTCTTTTGTTTGCACTGCTTGTTGAGAAGGAACTGGTAGACTTGTAGCAGTATCTTGAGCATCTTTAAGAACCTCCAAATCCACAATCTCTGTATCTTCTTCTTGTGGAATCACCTCTGTATCTTCTTGTTGTTGAAGCTCTTCAGTATCTCTATCACCATCACCCAAATCCATATCTTGATCATCATTGCCTTCTTCAGTGAAATCCAATCTCCTCCCCTTAGTGTTATCATCAGTTTTCCTCCCCTATTTGGGAGAATCTCCATTGTCGTCATCATCTGAGTCATTGTCTTCTGAGGTTGATGAAGATTCCACTATATTTGTCTTTCTTTTGGCCTTAAGCAGCTTCACTTATTCTTTGAGCTTCTTGACTTTAGAAACTAGTGCAGAGAGAACCTTTGTATGCTGCTTCTTTATTTTTGCCAAATCAGCTTCCAAAGTAGCTTCCTACTTTGTCAGTTTGGTACAAATTTCCAACAATTCCACATTAGTATTGCCCTCAGCACTTCCAGCAGTGTAACCTGCTGCGAGAGGTGCTTCATTGAGCAATGTTGCCATAGAAGGAGTTGCATTTCTGTTCCTTCTTCTATAAGTTTGTGTTACAGTGGGGATATGTGTTATTGATGGAAAAACAATGGGTGTGTCTTGTGGATCAGTTGGGCTTACTGACCTAGCACTCTGTACCTGTGTTAGAAAAACAAGCATATCATTTGATAGAGGTTTTTCTTCCCCTGTCCACCCTTGTGTTTTCATTGTCATATTTTGAAAAACTTTTTGCTGTAAACAAGGAGTGGGAAAAGTCCTTTTGTGGGGAAGAAAAATAATTTGTTTTGCCTTTAAAATAAGTTGCACAAACCTTGGGTACATTAAAAATTTAGTTGGAGAGTCTGCATTCTTCACCATATTATCAAAAATCATTTTAGAAAAATTATATTTTTGATGTTTAGAAATACACGCAAGAGTAATAGCTATATTGCTACTGAATTGCTCCCATGCTGATCTTTTTGGGAGAAGTGTATGAATTAAAAATCTCCATTGGGGTGAGAAACATCCTTTGTTAAAAGTAAGTCTACCATTTGATGTATTATACCCCAGTTTTGAAATACCATCTAAAATTTCTGTGTTGGCCATATCTATGATACTATTAGAGTCATCCAATCGAAGATGCCTTCTCAAGGACTTCTCAGTAACATAGAAAAGTTGACCATCTACAGTTGCACTAAGTGCAGAGATTGGTGTATCCTCATCATCTTCCTCAAGTGTTATGGCTTTAGCAGTAAGCAAAAACTGATTGAGTTGAGAGGAATAAAGAGTAGGACTTACAGTTACGGCATACCTTATGTATGGATTGTTGAGATAATCAATGATTTGCCAAAACTTGGGTCCATCCTTCTCCTCTGTTTTCTCCAAGAAAGCAACTTCGTTGTGTTGATCAGCAAATCTTAGTACAACCATTTGAAAATATGATTAAGAAGTATAAGAATGAATGGATGTATATGAATAGAAGATTGGTGATAGCCAATTGAGTTGTTGAGTTTATACTGTTAGGGTTTGAGAGTTATGCGCAAGTAAGAAATATCTTATAGAAAGAAGCTTATCTTTGGTAAAAGAATATTGTAAATATATAAAGAGATAATTCTCATTAATTCAACCCTAGAAGTATGGTAACAAAATGGTTTTACCCAATGGCTATAATTAAAAATCTATTACTGACACAACAGTTGTAACGGCTAGATCAGCAGTACAAACTTTACACTATCAGTACTAACTTTGAACTAGCAGTAAAAACTTTTCCAAAAAATTTCAAGAGCAGTAGAAACATAAAATAGGTTTAAAGTAGACTGCTCAAACATAGTTTTTAGCAAACTAACAGCTATCAACGGATTTGATTAGTCTTTACCATTAGCTGTTTGCTATGGACTAGCCAACACTTCACTGTGAGATATGGTGAGTTATATAGTTTTTGGTAAACAACCATAAACGGATTTGTTAAGTCTTTACCAAGAGCCGTTTGCTTTGGACTAGTTGGTTCTTATGTGGTTAGACATGGTGAACTAATAATCATCAAATCTAATAGACCCAACAATCTTCCCCTATTTGATGATGACAAAACATACACGTTCTTGTACGAACTTCCCTAGACGAAGTAGAAAAGTTGAGATAATTATATCTCACCATGAATGAAACAATCTTGTCTTCCTCTAAAGTCATGCTATGCCACTCAAACATCTCTTCCCCTTTTTGTTATCAACAAATAGAGAACATATGCAAATATGATCTTTACCACTACGAACCAATACCACACATCCAATTCATCCTTCCAATGTCTCAAATTACCCTCCATGAAGTTTTCCGCAACTATAAATGAACTTGAAACAATAGAAATCAAAACCATCAGTAGTAATACTAATCAACAGTAGTAAGAGTCAACAACTTCCCCTTGAGTGGTGCATGTAGATTAAATGATTAAACACATCATAAGATACTTCCCCTTAAATCAATGTGTTAATCATCTCTATGATTCTTCAAATATGTAGGCTCCTTGTAATGATCACTTGTGAAGAAAACCGAGTATAACGAATTTGATGAAGAAGTTAAATTTCCCAAACTTGCGTCTTATATCTTGCACTATCCACGTGACTCCAAACTCATACTAGAAGCACAAAAAGTATAAGTAGACCGCAACCTCTTGATAAATCCTCAACTAGATGAGACACTGAGCACTACAACGTAACTCCTTAAAGTGATAGCAAATGTGAGCATTGAGCACCTTCAGTTTGTAAATCACACACCTTTGCTAGATTCATCAAGTCTTTGTCACAACAATAAAGCACGAACAAGTTATCTTCAAAGTGTAACACCCACCTTGAGATATGATAAGAACACGCACCTGTGAAACTCAACTACAATATCAAATAGATGATATTTAACCTTCTTCGTAATCAATTAATCAAATGAACCAAATAACGAGCCTTTTGAAACCTTTAAGAACAAAACTTCTTCCTGTGTGTGTATACCAAATAACCTTATGTGTGTGTAAACGAAAACCAATCAAACTTATAGATACTTCCCCTTACTGCTCGTAAATCATGATCACCAATAAAACTTGTAGCAGTACCTTGTAGCAGTACTTTACACTAGTAATACCTTAATATATCGAGCAGTACTTTCAATGAACTTGGTGAGCAGTACTTTAATTAACGCAACAGTACTTTGAAATAATGCAGCAGTACTTTCATAAACATGGAGCAGTACTTTCATCCTTGGACAGCAGTACTTTGAAAATAAGTAGTACAAATCTTGAATAATCCTACTGTCCAAAGTCTACCAACATTTAAAACCCTCGTGATACATCAGACGAACAACTAATAAAATAGTACGAGGTAAATCTTTATTCGCTGTACCACTTCTTTTTCACTTTGCAAAAGACGACAATCGTAATTAAATAACGACCAATAAGTTCGAGGTAGATCAAATAGCAACACAAACTAATCGAATCTTATTATATTGAAGCACCGACCCATGTTGTATGTGATCATCATAACATCTTTGCTTAAATGGACCAATTAATACTATCAGATCCAATATTAAATATATAATCACTTTGCATATAATGATTTTACCATGTTTTTCCATGTTAAATTTTGTCATCACATAAAAACAAAATCGATAACCATGTAAACCTTAAAAACCGATTACATCAAAAACAGTTATACCTTTTTCACCGACCCACGATAAAGCATAAACCAATGAAATTGAATCGATAAAAAGTAATACCAGAAAAACGATTGATGCCGTTTTAGTGTTTTTTTTTTTTTTTTTTTCGCATAAGGTTTTTTTTTTTTAATTATATCCATCCATAGCACGCTTCTTTTGGCTGTAGACCCAACTGACGAATCTGCTTTCTTCGACAACAGTAAAAACACCTTATACCTTGTTAATCCCTAGATATCGAGAGCCCCAGGCTCTGATACCACATGTAGGAACCCAGCATACTCCTTGATCGTTACGGGCTCCAGGTTGTTAAACCTTTAATTATCTAGGAACAATAACATTGACTAACATGCAGCGGAATAATAAATAAGAACATCAATGTTATCAACAAGGTTTTTCATTATCATCTCTAACATACAAACATTTACAACCCCAATTCTACTTGATCAAGGTAGAACGACCTTGAGGCTGACTAACCAACTAACTCTAACTAAACCCTAGGCGTTTCCCAAATCCCTACGCCTAGGTTCCCACACACACACACCTTTGATGTTTACATCTTGTACGTACTTAATAAAACTAATGACCCTATGTCTCTTTATATACTAGAGACATCTAGGGTTTACAAGAGGAATCATAATACAATTAGGAAACTAAATCTTTTAAGTAAATCTTCTAGAATCTTCCAAATTCTCCATCTTTTTGTAGTTTCCCATCTTGTCACTTTAAGCCCTTCATGTTTCAATCTTTCTTGTTTTGTATCATCAAATCTAATAGACCCAACAAACCATTTGTTGTGTAATCAGCAACACACCTTTTCAATCCAAAGCACACCAAATCCAAAGCAAGTAAAAACATCTTTACTAGCCTGCAAATGTTAGTCAAAAACCAAGAAAAATATATCAAAAGCATTTTTCATTATATCAATTAAAAACAAGACTAACAATGCACAATGACAAAAGCAACTAAACTTTTGGAGCCCAAGCCATAACTGACTTGATTCTTCCTCTTTCAATAATGAAAGTATGTTTCTTTAAAACCATAGATGCTTTGTCACCTTGTATTGGTCTCCAAACCCATTGTGTTGTAGTTTTAACAGCTTGTTCATATTTACCCTTAACAGCTTTCTTTGGCCTATCAGTAGAAACTTTTGGCCTAGCAGTGGGAACTGTTGGCTTAACAGTTTCTACCTTAGGCACCCATTTTTTATTATACCTAGCTGTTTTATTGAAAAAGGACTTGTTAACTATTTGAGCTTGCTTATAATTTGAAAATTTTGGTTTTGCTCTTGTAACAGTTGGTCTTTGATACACAGTCTTGTTTGGTCTAGCAGTACAAAATTGTTTTGTGCAAGAATTTAACATAACTGCTCTGGGTATCATATTAACATTAAAGTGATTTTGATTTGAAACATAATTGTTCACTCTAGTTTGTTTGTTCCTATATACCCTTGTATCTCTTGAAGTCACCTTTTTCCATGGGTTATTATCACAATATGCAGCAAAGTGATCAAAACTACCATACACAAAACAAGTTTTGTATTGCATAACAAAATCACTACCTAGTTGCTGAGATTTCATATTATTCCAATTTCTTTGGTTACCTCTAGGTTGTGACCTGTACATCTCTGCATATCTAACATTATTCCAACTGGTTTTACTCTTTCTTGTTTGACCACCTTAGGAACATCATGAATCTCTACCTTAACCTTAGGCTTATTTGCAGGAACAAACTTGATAGGGTTTGTTTCATTTGTACTTTTAGGCAACTCATCAGCCTTGATTTCACTAGTGCTCTCTTGTGCCTTAGGACCATAACCTGGAAATTCAGGTTCCTTAAATTCATCTAAACCAGTATGAGCTAAGTCAATACCTGGTGGCACAAACATACCTTTATGGGGAAGTGCAACAGCATTGTATCCTAGTCCTGATTTAGCTTTATGAACTAGTTGAGATTCAATTATCTTTTGTACACCTTTGGAACAAACGTAATTTTGCTAAATCTTCCTTAAGCACACTGATTACAACCTCCTTGTTTTCTAAGTCTCTTCTTAAGCCAGCAATATCATTAGTTAAAATAGCCTCATTTTGTCTATAGAAAGCAAGTTGTTCTTCTACTACACCTAAACTTCTTTTATGGTTTTGCAAATTATAGTAGGTTTCATTAAGCTCAACTCTTTGACTATCATATTTAGCCTTAAGTTCTTCTAATTCTTTTAAAGCAGAGCAAGATTTAGAACAACCATTAACATATACCTCAAAGTCAGAGATGGCCATTAGTGCAACTTCATTGTGAGCTTCCTCTTCTTCCATGAAGCTCCAGTCAAAAGCAGCTCCATCAATAGCTAACATAGCCTTAGAAGAAGGCTCTTGCACAATCACTTCCTTTAGGTTACTCTTCTTATAACCATCCCTGTGTTGTTGCTTGGACCCCTGCATTCTCTGGCAAACTGTCCTCTCTTTCCACAGTTGTAGCACTCCACCTTGGACTTGTCATAGCCAGCAACATCTCCTGAGTTAAGAGTGATCTTCTTACCAGTTCTTTGAAAATATCTCTTAGCTCTTATGCTTATCAAAGCTAACCGCCATTTTAGATCCATTGCTTCCAAATCATCATCATGTATTTGTAGCAAGTCTTCATTGTATAGATTGGCATCATCAGCTTTATTAGCTACAAAGGCATAGATGGTATCATCACTTAAGCTAGCATAGCTAAGTTGTAAACTAACTGTACTAACTTTAGTGCTTGCAGTACTAACTTTAGGGTTAGCAGTACAAACATAAGTGAGATCATCTTCATCATCTGAACTGGAATCTTTTGTAGATGATAAGAATGCCATGTTTCCAGATGCTGTGCTTGTACTCCCTGACTTTCTCACCTTTGGTTCAGCAATCTTGAGGTTGTTTTAGAGATCATTGAGAGTCATCTTCTCCAAATCAGGCTTGTGTTGATAAACAACCACATAGGTTTGCCATTCAGAAGGCAAACTATTCAAAAACTTCATTTTAAGGTCTTCTTGGGGAATAGTAACCTTCAACACAGCCAGTTGGCTAACAATATTCTGTAACCTGCTAAAAACATGATCAAGAGATTCATTGCTTGTAGCAGTGAAGTTCTCATTGTTTTGCTTCAGTAGGGTCTTCTGTGACTTCTTAGTGGCTTCATTCCCACCAAATCTTTGAACAATGGCTTCAAATAGAGCCTTTGCATTCTCATAAGTACTAAAATTCAAAACTTGATCATTAGGCATAGCCATAAGCAAGAGATGCTTAGCCTTGAGATCATTCCTTCTTTTAGCTCTTTCATCATTGGTTATAGGTTCAACATTGTGCTGAATTGCCTTGGAACCATCAGTATTAGTAACTTCAGATGTAGATAGCTTCCATGAATCACCATGCTGGATGATATCCCATAGCGCATAATCTTGCACCATGAAGTATTGCTCAATTCTGAGCCTCCAAAGATCATACTTATTATGCTTGAGTATGGGCAGCTTGGCAGTTGTTGAGGATGATTGAGTAGTCTCCATGTCCATCTTCTTGTAAGTAAAACAAGAACTTTATCTTCTAGATCTTCTAATTCAAAGTATCAGAACCTGTCTCTGATACCACTTGTGAGGATCTGTTTAACACACTCTTTGTGTTGGTGATACTTTGACTGTATGCTAACAAGCAAGCGGAATTCACTAGTTAACACTTAGAAGATTTGTTGTGAATGAATGTAACAGTAAACAATGAACAAAGTAATAAACAAACTGCTTCAATATTATTGCTAATACGAGTGATCAAGTATATCACTTGGGTTTACAACCTTGAAGCTAACACTATTAAACGTATGGAAGAGATATATAGAAACCATAATCTAGGACCTCCTTTTATAGACACAAGGAGTCCTTTACAAATAATAAATAATCTAAACATATAGGATATACACAAGATCTTTTCTATACTTATCACATTACATGTTTATCCTATTCTGCCAAAAACATAAGCAGTACAAACTACATATACTAACAGTACTAACTAACTTTGTACTGTTAGTGTATTCTTCCAGCAGTTGAAACTTTGTCTTAAATCTTGTTTGTACTGATGAGGATAATTTCCAACATCTCCTATATTATTACTTATTTACGTACAAAAGGAACTTTGTACAATTCAAGTGGGGGCGGGGGGAGTAGAATTATAACTTGAACTTTATTTGCCCCATTTTTCTAGTTTATTTTGAAAAATTATGCCATTTTTAAAATTTTGACATGTTTTTCCAAACCTAACTAGAATAAACCTTAGCCGAACACATTTAAACCTTAATATCATGGTGAGGATTAACTATTCAGTTTCCCCTGATTTACCCCAAATCCACCAAAATTATGAGTGTGCCGGTAGTTTGTAGACTTTAGAACTTGGCCTTTACATCATTTCGAGACCATAAACGAGTAGTGTGTTAAGTTTTATTAATACATGTTAGGAACACGTTTCACGTATTATCAAGTGTCGGTCATAGTTTATGTAATAGGTTGCTTTAGAATATTATTATATTTAGTTTTATCAATGTTTCATGTTATTTAGTTCATGTTTACATGTTTTGTAAAGGTCTAAGGGTTATATGTGTAACAATGTCTAAGTCATGAGAAGCCCTAGGCTACTAGTATAAGTCCTCTTGTAACCCTCCAAGGAAGGTCTTGGTTCTCATTCTATCAAAGTTTCTTTATTTCTCATACAAGAGTTCCTTCCACTCTCTCTCTCTACTCTCTTTCTCTCTCTAACTTTCTCTCTCTAAAATATATGATCTTATGTTGTAAAATGGTGACCTAACAAGTGGTATCATTCGCCAAGTGGTAATATAGGTTGTTTTAGGTTAGATTTGGTAGAATAACTAGGATTTAAGGCTGTTTTTCTCGGATCTGGTACTGTTCATTACGTATATTATCGAGTTAGATGTGCAATTATCGAGTTAAAATCACTGTTTATCGAGTTAAGTTCACTGTTCATCGAGTTAAGCTCACTATTTATCGAGTAAGTGCATTATTTATCAAGTAACAACACTTTTTGCCGAGTAAGGCTTTCTCACCTTATCGTACATCGAGTAAGGATTCTACTTGCTCTTACTAAACGAAACTCTACTCAGTCCGATTTAAGTTATCGAGTATGAAAGCAGTATACAAGGAGTTATCGAGTAAGTAAGATATCATTGAGTAAGAAAGTTATCAACTACTCTTCGTCTACAACCTCTAATATACAACAACCTATTTATCCTTAAAAGATCCCATATTTCATATACAACATAGAAACGAATCTCAGTTCTTTTCAGTTTGAACAATAACAAGAAACGAAAAGAAAAAAAGATCTCAGTTTATCCCTTCAGATAACCAACGAATCATTCTTAAAACAAATGTAGAAGAGATATTCATCACAGATCCGTATTTCAGACACTGGTACAAAAAGTTCTGTTGGTCACGCCAAAAATGTGTGACGACATGCATATAGTCACGCACGTTTTTTTCGTCATGTGTGACAAAAGGTCCCGCCACCGTAGGTGGCATATGCTCACATTGTTGAGTTCGTGGCCTTTTCCATCGAAAAAGAGTGACCAAAACCCCGAATATGTGTGACAAATTAGGCACAAGTTTTGTTGGATTAGTCATTATTAGTGACCGTAAACACCTTATAGTCACACGAATGTTTTTTGAGAGTGACTATTGTTCGTCCTTTGGCCACATAAATATATAATATATGTGACATTTGAGATGCTATATTCAAGTAAATGTGTATTTTGTGTGACTATTTCCCGTCATGTGGCCACATGAATATACAATAAATGTGACGTTTGTTGAGTTTAGTCACCACAATGGGTGTTGTTATTTTTGGGGTTAGTCATACAATATTATACTAAATGGCCAAAAGTGTAAAATAAGTGATGACCATATGCTGTTTAAGTTGAAGAAATGTGTATTTTGTGTGACTAATTGATCATCCAATGGCCACGTGGAATTTTATGTTTGTGTGGCCTTTTGTAATACTTTAGTCACACAAAGCATGTTTTTTTTGGGTATTTAGTCACATAGCCTTAATCAAACAGTGGCCAAAAGTGTTAATAAGTGTGAACCATATGCTGGTTTAAAGTGAAGAGAATGTGTATTTTGTGTGAACTATTGATCATCCAATGGTCACATGAATTTTATTGTTGTGGTGGCCTTTTGTAATATTTAGTGCACAAAAAGCATGTTTGTATTGGGGTATTTAGTCACATAACTTTAAAGAAACATGGCCAAAAGTGTATAAATAAGTGTGACAGTATGCTGTTAATAAAGGTGAAACATGTGTTTTGTGTGACTATTGATCAATCCTATGGCCACGTGAATTTTACTGTTTGTTGTGGTCTTTTGTAATATTTAAGTCCAGCAAAGCATGTTTGTTTTGGGTATTTTAGTCCATTACCATATAATCAAACAGTTGCAAACAGTACTAATAAAGTGTTGACATATGCTGTTTAAAGTGAAGAAATGTGTATTTTGGTGTGACTATTGATACCATCCAATGGCCACATGTAATTTATGTTTTGTGTGGCCGCTTTTGTAATATTTAGTCACACCAAGCATGTTTTTTTGGTATTAGTCAACATACCATTAGCAAAACAGTGGCCAAAGTGTAAATAAGTGTGACCAGTATGCTGTTTAAACGTGAAGAAATGTGTATTTTGTGTCGAACTTTAGATCATTCCAATGGCCACGTGAATTTTATGGTTTGTGTGGCTTCGGTAATAATTTAGTAATCACAACGACTAAAGAAACAGTGACCAAAATTGTTAATTAAGTGGACCTATATGCATCTTTTTAGTTCACATTTAAAATAATCATAATATCAAGAACATTAAATATATATCAAAACAAATTCAAATACAAGTAGAATTGGAATGATAAACTGAACAAAATATGAAATTGGACATCCTTTTATACACAAGGAGTCCTAGTCGGCTTACCAATAGTTTCTTTATAAGTATCTATTATCTTTTCCATAAGCAAGTAGCAACTTCGAGGCGGTCTTAACTCTGAGCAGTACCGAACTTTAACTAAAGCAGTAGTAACTTTTTGTACTAGCCAAGTAGTAAATACTTGGCCACCATTTTCTTTGAAGTTCCATGAAGCTGCAGATAAATGGCATCTAAACAAATATTAACACTAACATGATAGGTAATTCCAAACAACATCATGAAGAGCTTTTAATCCAAAACAATGAATATAACTATAAAATTTGAAGTTAAACTTACAAAGTTTTTTCTCCCATTGATCTAAATCTTATCATCTTGATATAAAATCCTTGAAGAATGTAGGCTACTGCATATAACACATCAGGATGAGAAGCCGGACTAGAACATGTCAAAGCTCACAACATAACAGAACTAGATGAGCCACTGGTCACTATTGCAACAAACAATGATAGGAGAGTTAATAACTAGTACACACGTTAGACTGCTGGGGCAAGAGTTACCTAACTGCTAGTATAATGTATAAAACAGAATGTATAGTAAATGAAGCAAATATATATAAAATTGTAATGTCGTATATAATCAAATTCTCAAAACTATCCATAAGTTAAAACCTGTTGACTCTTCTCGCCTTAGCTTGCCTTTTGCAAGGTTTCCTAGAGACCAAATGTTTCGCTTCGTTGGACTAACTTTTAGTCCTGTCATTTTGTTCCTAATATTATGGTATATCATAAGTTTAGGTGTGTACCTGTAGAAACCGTTTGTCGTGGCGTAAGTGTTCGTATGTCCGATAGTTTAAACGATTCCTATATGTATATATTAAAACACGGACATTCATCAGTACATAAACTTAAAAAAATCAAAGGTGGATGTTTTATTACTTTACCACTGTTCCATACTGAATTTTCAAAGTTCAATGGCCATTGGAGTGGTCACCTGCAATATAATTAGAATACGATGGTGGTTATCATTATAAAGGAAATTGTTAACCACATAAAAAGTGGTTACATCTGAGTAATGCCAGTTTCCTTTCTGCAAAAAAAATTGGGAAATGTTTAAGAACTACAGGCACTAATAACGCTGATAATATAAGATCTGCCACCATGAAACCGTAAAAATATACATGGTGTGCTTTGGTGACTGAGATGGAGGCATCCCATGTTCATCCTCACCCTGTGAAATAGCATGTACCCCCTGCAAGACAATAACGTGATTAATGCTAACAATAAAAACGACACATTTAGATGTCCCAAATATATGTTTAGCCTAAAAACAAACATACGGGTATGCATATCGACTCGAGGCAACAAATAATATACAATTGTTGCAATTTTATGCAGTGCAAACGTGGAACGATAAATGTCAAACACATTAAAGCAAGCACAATCACTAACCATTTGGTACAAATGAAACAGTTTGAATCAAAAAGCAACCATATTTTAGTTAATTTCCATATATAACAGATGTTATGTTAAATTGTGATGGTCCAGCATGACGGTAAAGGATTTGTAGTCCAAATTTGCCTTAGCAGTGTGCCAGAACTGATGGATGTAGAAGATTGGTACAGATGTAGATTTGGTGAGCAAAGGCTTGCATGGATGAGCCAGAAGAATGTTCTTGACAATCTTGCATGTGTCATAAGGTATACTAAGTTTGTTGAAGTCGATGCGAAGATTTTTCTGATCTATGCCTACATTGTAGTCAGCAGGGAGGACTTCACCAAGTGCAAGTAGTGGTAGGTTTTGTTGTTGTGGAACTGATTCAGAGTATTGAGCCATTTGTGTTCTGAAAGTGCCATGCCATGAAATCAAACATCCAGATACGTTAGTTATTAGTCTGAGTTCACGTTTGATATTCAAAGACATATATGTTGCATTCATGGTCCAGTTAATTAATATGTGACTAATGATGGTATGATTATTAACATGTGATGCGTGGTTTTGTGAGCTTACAATAGGTTTTACCTCTCGAGGGATCTCAAGAGGCTTACAACCCCACCAGGCAGTGTACCTGACCGATGTAGTATAGGATAGTGGTAAGTACGGGGGATTGATCGTTCTCTCACAGGGAATAGTGTTCGTTAGGATAGAAAAGCTACTCTAATAGGTCTAAAGGTGGAGGGAAGATTCATTTTTTATTTTTATGTTTTATGGAAGGCAATTAAAATCTCGGTTTTTAGAGGAAGGGCGGAATTAGTTGCTAGTCAACTAACCCAAGATTACTACTTTTGCAAATTAAAATAAAATAAATATCTAAACTATTGTGGTTGTGAAAACAATATGGAGAAAGTTGTGTTTACTTAGATTTCATTACTCCCTAACTATCTTTTACCGGTTAATTGATATGTATGTTACTTGTGTGGATGAAGGGTG
>LBNU01027953.1:17768-40401 GCA_014162995.1 Artemisia annua | reverse complement strand
ATGGCATGACACTTTCTGTGGAGGTGTGATTGATCCACGGCGTTCCCTTCTGTTATAATGATTATGGTGCATATGGCCATTCTGTATATGTATGTATAGTCTCGTACTTGCATATGTATTCTGTTTTGCAGGGAGCGTATGGATGCATCCTAGGCATAATGTTCTGTTCTGAAATGATTAGTGATTGGTGTGTGTGCCATGCACCCCATTTCACTTCTGGTACGTTGGAGCTAGCTACTCCATGTACAATAAAGGAATTGACGGTATAATGAAATGTGAAATGAAATGTTTGAATGAAATGTTTTGGTACTCGAGCAACTTCCGTTACTATCCCTTTTACCATTTCTGAACTATTCTTTGATTACCATTTTCGTATGACCTTCACATTCTTTATGACATTGTTTCTCAGCAGGTTCACATTGGATTGTTTATTTATTCGTTTATGTTCAATTATCTTTCATATGTTTATATCTGTTCACTGAGCGTTAGCTCAGCCGCATTTCTTTTCCTTGCGGCAGGTATCAAGCTGGAGGCTGGGATTGAGTGATGAGAGTAGGAGCTTTTTAGTTGACCAACCCTACCTTAGTATGCATGGATTTTATTTTAGAAGCTGGTTTTGATTGTAATTGTTTTATCAGTCCTTTTAGTCTTAAGATTTGTAATTTATTGAGCTAAGTCTTCCGCTTGCGCTGTATGTTCTGCAATGACACCATAATGTTACACTTTAGACCCTTATCCGGTTTGGGGTGTTACATCTAGTACTCGACTTCTAGGCTTAATAGGACTCTATTACTACTACTAGGACCATAGATTTTAAGTTAGAAAGAAGTGATGGTGTGGTTTGGAAAGGAGAGGAATATCGAGGCTTTTATAGCCTCGTTAACCTTGGTAGCCAAGCAAAGGGGTGTCGTGGTGGCAAGAGGAGGAGGGTGTGACTAACTACAGCTATATAGTGACTAACCCAAGCTGTTTTGATGACTAATCGGGACTATAGGGGGGTTTAGGGTTCCTGTGGTGGTGGTGAAGCCGAATGGGGAAGGAGGTGACAAGTAGGTGCATCACCTACTTGTAAGGTGTGTGCTAGGGTGCTTAGGGGTGACAAGGATGTGGGTAAGCAGCTATGCTAGGTGCTTGAGGTGTTTGAGGTGCTTAGGGTACTTAGTTTTATAATTAGGGTTAAGTTATGTTTAGTTATAACCTAATTTTGCTTAGTGAGAGAGTAGGGTCTAGTTTAGGTTTTAGTGCCTATATTAGGGTCCTATGAGTGTTTAGTGGCTATGATTAAGTCCTAAGAAGCTTATACTAAGTGGTGGTAGCTTATGGGAAAGATTTGGGAAGATCTAACCTAGTTTCCGAGAAGGTATAACCTATTTATGGTTTTGTGCTTAAGAGACTTGTACCTAATCTCTAAGGGGTTGTACTAGAGTCTAAGGGAGCTAAGATATCCTATTGTTCCTAAGGTAACTCATACATAAGCCTTGAACACTTTCAAACTAGTTCAGATAAGCAATTAGGGTTTTGTAAACACATAGGCCTAATTAGGGCTTAATTAGGGTTTATTAGAATATTGTGATGAGTTTAGTGTGTTAGGTTGATAGATTACTTATTGTGGTAGTGTTGTGAACTTATGCTTGACATACCAGGAGTTTACAGGGTGTGAATGTAGAGATCTTTGGCATGTGTGGATACGTGAGCAGGTCTAGAGAGTCATGCAGGTAGTGAATTCACATAAAAAGCAAAAATTTACCAGTGAAATACCTGATATAGGTATTTATAGTGGGAATGATAGTGATGAGATTTTATGGGTGGTTACAATTTTGTGCAACAAACCCTAGCCGAATTTTATAGCTTTTATAAGGGTTTCAAACCCTTCTTTCATCCATGTTTAATTGAAGATAAGTTTATCTTTTAATCATTCAATATGTCTATGTGTTGTTTGATTATCTTTTATGCTTGTCTTTCTTTTAACATGTTAGTTTAGGTTTTTTAGTGTTTGCTTAGATCTAATGAAACCTAGCTATTAATTATTGATTGTTGGTTTGTTTAATTGTATTGGGTGATTGATTTTGCGTTAGGCTCAAGAAAACTGGCCAACCTCCTATATGGTAATGTGCTTGAATGTCTTGAGAAACGTTTTTCGATTGTGTACACCGGTGTTATTGGTTGTTTTTAATGCATAAGTGACTATTGAGGAGGCCATGATAGGATACTAAACGTGTCGTCATAGGAAGAGATAGAAGCTTATAGAGTTGGGGAAAGACGTACACGCCCCCACGACTGGTATTAAGGAAAACAACCCTTCATCCAAACAATTATAACAAACCAACTAATTAATAAGAGATAGCTAGGGAGTAGTGAAATCTAAGTAAACACATTTTCTCACTATAAGAAGTTCACCACAATTTACCTTTCTTGTTTATTTTCTTTTATTTACATTAATAGTTATTTGGGTTAGTTGATTAGCAACTAATTCCACTCACTCTTCCAATACCCGAGATTTTTACTTTGGTTTCATAAAAAATATAAAAATAAAAAGAATCTTCCCTCACCTTTAGACCTAGTTCACGTAGCTTTCAATCCTAACGACACTATTCCCTATAGAACGATCAACCCCCCGGTACTTGCCACTCACTATACTACATCGGTCAGGTACATTGCCTGGTGGTGATTGCAAGCTTCTCAAGATCCCTTGAGAAGTAAAACCTTTTGCAAGGTTGCAAAATCACGCATCAAATTTTTGGCGCCGCTGCCGGGGAATAGTTATTGTTTAGGTTGAATTTTATTTTTATTAGGTCTACTTATTAGATTCCTATCTAGTGAGATTTTTTCTTTTTATTAGGTTTTCTTTAGTCTATCTTTTTCTTTGTGTGTTTTTTCGTAAAAAGTTTTCATAGACTATTCCGTTTGCCATCATGGAGAAAGCGAATCCACTTCTTACACCCGACGAAGTAGCTTCGTTGCATAGCTAGATTGAGAATGAAATTAGGAAACCTAGGGAGCTTAATAGATTGATTAATATTAAGTTTGATCATGCACTAAATAACTTAGACACCGCCATGTACTCAGTTGAGGACTTAGGACCTAATGATTTTGCAGTTAGTGAAAGTACTGAGGAAAAGAACTATGGGGAGCTTGGCGATACATATTTCAACCTATACCCCACTAAGGAAGAGAGATAACCTACTATAACAATATAATTGACAATCCTCGACCACCTTTCATTAAAATTGACCCAAAAATAAAGAGGGGTAGCCCTAGGAATGTGAAGATACCATGTATGATTGGATATAAATACATTGAGCAAGCTTACATTGACTGTGAATACCCAATCAACATTATGTCTTCAAGTGTCTACAATGATATAATGAACACACGACTTGTACCTAGGAGAGACCCCAATTACCCCGGTGGAATTTGTACTTTTGTTGGGAGAATTAAGGGTCTACATATTTTATTCGGGAATTTCACTTATGTCACTGATTTCATGGTTGTAGAAGACTTGGCTAGTGTTATAGATTGCAGCTTATCTCATGTTGTGTTAGGAAAGCAATTTGTTAAGGAATCCATGACATGTTATCCGCGTACATCATGACATGTGAAACTAATTTAACCAACACTAGAATATGTCCAGTCTACACTTTTTATGCACTTTTGGTTCCTTACAATCTTATTTTAAAAGTCATTTTTCACTTTTTCCATTTTTTTTACTTAAACATTGCACCTTTTACGTTTTACGCAATTTAAATTCATGTTTTTAAGTTTTATAACATCTAAACCCTCCGATGAACTTACCACTCATCTAAAACAATAAACTAGATTGTGAAAACAAGTTTTAATATTTTTACACTACCCGGTATTACGTTACGCGTCTTAAAAACTCCACGTTTTAATTACCGGGAGCAAAATAAACTACACACAGCGCGTGCCGACACGATAATAATTAATTTTATATGTAATTATTATAAATTATTTTAATAAACATATTAAAATAGGTTATTTATTATGTTATAAAAACGTTTTCTATAAACGCAAATTTTTGGGTTTTCTTTTTTATTTTTACGGACCAGGCATACCCGCGATACCGGGTATACAATAAAATAAACAAAATAAATAAATATATTTTTTTTCTTGTTTATATCGACACACCTTTTTAATATCTGTTTCTCTCTCTTTTGGATCATAACATTCAGAAAGAAAAGAAGATAGCTTCTTCTTCCTTATATCTTATTTCCCTCCACATATCCTCTTTTATAAGTATCAAAACATATTTACAATAGATGGATCTCATCCATCTCTCTCAAACCGATCTCCACCATCACCAGGCCACCATCTCCAACGGCCATCATCATCATCAAGCTCAAGGGTGTGGTAAATTACGGGTTTAGAACTAGGATTTGATTTATTGGGTTTAGATCATGAGGTTTCAAACCATGATTCACCATAGCCGCTCCTCCATCCCTCCACCTCTCCTATTCATATTTTTCCTGGTATGTCAAGCCGTGCATCTTATTTTGATACCTTTCTTCTATATTTGAAACTGATTAAATCAAATTATTGCAAGTTTTCGTGGACTTGAAAATGGATTAAAACACTTTTGAAAACTATTCGTGTGGTATAAATAATTTAAGAGGTGTTTGTTGTGTTATTGTTCACGGTACAAGAACCAACCCACAGGGGATGTTGGTTTTGGTTCTCGGCCAAGAATCACCCAAAAGGGTGTTTGTTGCGAGTTACAGCCACCCGAAGGGTGTGCTTGTTGTTGTGACTCACCCCCGAGACCACCAAAGGTGTGTTTGTCTTCTGCGTATAACATCAGCACAAGGGTGTTTGTTGGTTTATTTTTGGTTCCTTTTAATAATAGTCTATTAATCAAACATATGGTTTATTTGATTTTGGTTTTGGGTTCGGTTGGAAATCACCCAAGGGGGTGTGTTGATTCGGTCCACATTCACAGCCGAAAGGCTGTTATTTTGTTGTTAGGATTAACCACAAAGTCCATCCAAAGGGGGTGCGTTTACTTGTTTACTTTGTGCACAACATAGGTTGTTTGTTTGTTGCTTTCTGTCCAGCCAAAACCATCCCCAAATAGGGGTATTGTTGGCTGCTAAAACGGCCCAACCAGGGGTGTTTGTTGGCTGCCAAAACAGCCCCAAGACCAGCCCCAACCGAGCGTGTTTAGTGGCTGCAAAACAGCCCCAAATAGGGGTGTTTGTGTGCTGATTTTCTGCACCAAATGGGATTATTCGTGTGCTGATTTTCTGCACCAAATGGGTGTGTTTGGTTTTGTGTATAACAGCCCCAACGGGGTGTTTCGTTCTGCATATTTTTTTTCATCCCAACACGGGCGTGTATACCCGCTTATTTCAGCCCTTAAAGGAGTGCGTTAACTACTAATTTTCTGCATAATAGGGTGTGTTTTGTTTGTCTATTTACTGCATACATGAGCTGTTTGGAACAGCTCACTGCAGTCCCGCCTTTTCGGCGATATCTAGAGTTCTACAACTCCGTTTGATGCGCCATTTGCGGCTACATTTAAGTTTATGTCTTACCTACATTTCATAAAACTGGGTCGAGCTCTAGAAATGACTAGAACCATGAGCTTTTTCTGATTGAAATCTGGTGTGCAGATTTTGACACCTTTCATGGCTCTCATTTACTCATCGGGATGAGTTATGAGGTGCGCCACCCGACGAAACGACCACAAGAAATAGCTCTATCACCCTATCTAATTACCTAAGGCCCATAACTCACTGAGTTGTGAAGACTTTCCAATCTTTGGGACTGTTTCAGAATTTCAGGTTTCTAACTCATACATATATAATCTTACAAGGGTTTAGAATTAATGTATTGCACTCTTAATGGACTTACGACTTAATAACAAATCACTTATTACCGGACTTTATTACATGGACTGTCACTTGATTATTATTTGATTTCTAACCAATAACCAATGAATACAAGTTGGAACTTCTAATGACTATTTATTAGTTAAACGTAACTAATCCACAGATCTTCATTTATATGTGCTTATTACCTTTCATACTTCTGCTATATGATTTGTGCTTTGGCGTGCATTTTGTCTAAGTCTATGACTTTATACCACCACACGAATGAGATACTAAACTTTTTACAAACATTGATACAAATATTCCACGAAAACTAAAACGCTCCATCTTTTGAAACTTATACGTATCGATTACTTTCCGCATTGTCATATCTTGAGACAAACTTATATTCTTTAGGTTATACCAATTCTGCATCATTGTGCTCTAATCCTTGACATCACTTGTGCTACTCGGTTTCTGCCATACTCTTTGGTACCGTTGTGTACTTACGTCGCTACCTTCCAAGGTGAGTTCATAGCCTCGCTTTTACTCATTTAAATGTTTTATAAACCTCGCGAGGGGGATACATGCTAGTTTTACAAACTAAATACAAGTACTTTTTGGTGTGCTTGACCCGATTACCTGATTATAGACATTGAGTACCTTTTCCATCCAAGTCCCTAATTTCATGAACCGTTAATTACGTGAGTAAACGCTAATATTATAGATATGCGTATTTGGCCAGGCAGGCCTGTTCGGGTGAGTAGCGCTCACTTGGAGCCTTTATTACCAAACGGACATATAATATTGAGAATTGAGGTAAATGGCAATTGAATACCTTATGAGGGGCATTTAAACTTGGCCAAGGTTCGGTGTCATGAGCTCAATGCTATAAATCTTATTTCCCGACTTGTATTTGTTACATGTCAACTTAATTACAGGCGTATAACAACGTAGCCCAACTTCTTTTAAACTGAATTATCTTGTACTCACTCCTTACTTATTAAACTCGATGAATTCACTCAACTTTATATTGACTTTTTTAGCATGTATTTTCTTAGGTATTATTTTGCTAGCTGAGCATTGGGAGCAATCGGAGTCGCGTAGATATCAAATATTGAAGGACTTGTTTTCTACACATTCGATAACTTTTTTATCTTTATAATATACATATAAGTCATGTTTTAACTATTGTAACCTAAGTTTTAAATAGAAATTGTTGGGACCTTTGTACTCTGATTTATCAAATCGAATGTGACATTTTATTAAACGTCTCTTTTGAGGTCGGTTTATGTAACTTGTGTGTATGAACTATGAAGTGACACCCAAATTGGTATTCCGCTGCATTGTAATTTTGGGGGTGTCACATCCAGGAATTAAAACATAGGTTTTTCTAGAAATTTTCTGGAAACAAAATATAAGAATTCTGTAAGATCAATTCTGACGGCGTCAGGTTTTACAAGCTGACGACGTCAGGTGTAATTTTCTGAAAATTTTCCAGGTTTTTGTTTTTCTGCCGGAATTGTAAAGTTTCGTAAAATCTGTAATTTATAAACTCTAGGAATCTGCAAAACATTCATCCCACAAGAATTATATCTTAACTTGCTTTCTGTGATTTACTTTTATGTAGAGTTTACCGCCGATTTTACGCAAGGTTTTCTTGTGTGTGTTTTTAGTTATTTAACAGGTTATATTAGACAACAAGATGTACATGCAACACATCAAGTTTTTGGGGCCGCTTCAATCTTGAGTTTTCTTCTTGGAGGAAGATTTAACCATGTTACTACATCATCCACACCGAACGAATCAGGTGAGTATTTGTTTCATTCTTTTTTCATTTATCTTTACTTTATTACGAGTACTTTTTAAGAACATTGGGGACAATGTTCAACTTAAGTGTAAGGGGGTAAATGAGGATGCCTTAGAAATTACAATTGCACTTGATTTTTGTTTTATTTAAAACTAGATGTGTAATAAAACTAAGAGAAATACTTGTTAGAGTAATTTTAGCACCAAATTTAAAAGTTTTTACAACATTTAGGAGTGAAACTTTAGTCTTAATAAGCATCTCATGGATAGGAGTTATATGACTAGCACAAAACCGTACCACTCAAAAATTTCAACCCCAAATATGTGAGGTTCGCCCCTAGATTTGTTAAGAAAAAGCATTCATTATTAGTGCTTGTGAGTGTACCGGTAGTATTTAGATTCTAGAACTTGCGTTAGCGATGCATCCCGAGACCACAAGTGAGACTACATTCGTGTAGTTAGGATTTACTGCATGATAAGAAGCATTAGGATAACCCATGTTTTACACCTGTAATATAATTACATTGACTTCATTTGTCAAGTAAATCTCCCACACCTTTGCGATGTACTTATTTTTAGTACACGATACCCCTAGTACACCCCTCAAACCCTATCTTTTTCGTTTCTAACTTTAAGCATTTTACTTAAAGAAAGAATTTGTTTACAATCCACCCCCAAATGTACACCCAAATCGCCTTAGCCTTCCTTGTATGCACTCCTCTTTAGTGCATTATTGTTATTTGTTTAAGCCCTTTGTTAATTGTATAATTGGTTACATGGTTGCTAAGCCGAGTCATATCTTGTACATATTGTTTTAGGACAATTGGGACTCATGGGTAAAAGTACTAATGTTATGGAGTAATGGGGAAGAACATAATTTATTACCCCCATATATGCGTTAATGTTTTAAAGTACTCCAAATGTTTCGATTATCTTGATTCGAGTCTTTATTTTGATTCATGTAAATGTTCAAGTGTAAGGGGAGAATCGAGTCCCATTGATGTATTATTTTGGATGGTAGGGCAAGAGTGTATGAAAAAAATCGAAAAACAAGAAAAATGAAAAAAAAATTGAAAAAAGACAAAAAACATACGGACTACCATCCCGTTCCTTTTATTTTATTTATGTTATTTCATAGTTAGCTCAAGTTGAATCGAGTCTTGGCTTAGCAACGCCGCATTGTACATGTAATTGACTAAGACAATTGACTTGCCACCAGTTAAAATATCCCTTATCCAACAAACCGTGTTTTCCATATCCCTACACCTAACATTATAACCCTTGAAAATCCCTCTTTGATAGTTTTCCTAGGTGTTTACGCCAAGTGGTGGAGGTTTTTGATCATTTCCCAAGCCTATGGTAATCTATTTGCTATGACAGGTAGTGAGAGATATTTTTCCATTTCCATTTGTGATATATAGATTCATAACATCCGAGAGATGAGAGTATCCAAACACTAAATGTGAGGTGCTAGTGTATAATTTCCGTGCTTATTTTGATTAAGGTAAAACTATTACTTGTTGTAATTACTTTTATATTAATGTTAAATGACCCATAACTTGTATTTTAATTGGTATAAAAGCTCATTTGCTTGAGGACAAGCAAATCTCAAGTGTAAGGGTATTTGATAAGGAAATATTTGTTACGCTTTTAGGGGGTCATTGAAGCCCTAAATCGTGATATTATGATCAAATATCACCTCAAATCGTTCCCTTTGTCATTTTAGGTACTTTGGACAAGAATTCTAGAAAATGGAGCATTTTGGACGTTTTTGGAGTTAAAAGTGAAGAAAACGACAAAATCAAGAAACCATGATGGAAATTGTACCTGACGGCGTCAGGAGTCACAAGGTGACGCCGTCACTTGATGAGTCAAGAGGAAGATTGTTATTTACACTTGACGCACCAGAGAAAGATTTGAAGATTATAACGTGACGGCGTCACATTATAAAAAGTGTAGGCCGTCACGTAATATCACAAAGAGAGACGGCCCAAAAAGATTTAAAGGGTGATGACGTCAAGAAGCTGGATTGGACGACAAGAAACCCTAATAGCGGCAAGATGACGGCATCAGGATCGAAAAGCTGACGCCGTCACCTTTTTAACTCTATATATAGTTTTGTATTTTTCATTCATTAGTGTGGAACTTTTGTGCAACAAACCCTAGCCGAATTTTACAGCTTTTGTAAGGGTTTCAAACCCTTCTTTCACCCATGTTTAATTGAAGATAAGTTTATGTTGGGGTATAAATGTTCAAGTAATGCTGGACATCAAAGTACTGCTCAAGTATATAAGTTAAAGTACTGCTCAAGATCAAAGTACTGCTCGTTGAATAAAGTCAAAGTACTGCAAAGGATTAAAAGACTGACGACATGCAAAGATTAGATTAGGAATATTATGTAAATTCTAGAATATTCTATAGTTAGAGTTAGTTTACTTGTCGTTCAAGTATTGTAAACCGACTAGGGTTTTCCTTGTACCTATAAAAGGATCCCTAGGTCGATATTAGATATATACGATTTTAGAGAAAAGCTAAAGTTCGATATTAGAGTTATTGGGGTTGTTTGTGAGTCTGTATTCGATAAGCAGATTCAAGGTGTTAATATAATCGTTGAAGTTTGTTATTCTTCTTAGCTTTGTTAAGTAAATTCCGCATACTTAAACAGAGTAATTCAGTGTTTCATTATTAGTAGTTTAGGATTTATCCAAGACTGCTAAACCCTTAACAAGCTATATAAGATAGTTTGGTCAGAGTATAACGATCCAACAAGTGGTACAGAGCTTGTGTGGAAACTCTGATTAAGAAGAAACCTTAAACCAAACCGATTTTCTAAACCAACCCTACAAGATGTCGACACCTGAACCTACACCAATGCCATCCATCACCACTGTTCGAATTCCTATAGTCAAGAAGGGTGAATATGATTTATGGAGCATGAAGATGACATTGCTATCACTGATTCTGCACTCTGGGATATCATTGTCAATGGCAATCAAGTTCTTGAAGAACCTGTAGTAGTTGAGGGACAACCCAAACCACCTCAGCCACAACTATCTGCTACTGTAAAAAGAAATCAAGACAAAGCTCTCAACATACTGTTGTCTGCTATACCTGATGGTCACCTGCTAAAGTTTCACAATGCTAAGGATGCAAAACAATTATGGGCTGCTATCAAGACAAGATTTGGAGGTAATGATGCTTCCAAGAAGATGCACAGAAGTTTGTTGAAGCTGCAGTTTGAAACTTTTACTGTTGGAGAAAGAGAAGGGCTTGATGCTGCTTATGAGAGATTTCAAAATCTTCTCAGCATGCTAGAGATACATGGTGTAGATATATCTACTGAAGATGCAAACTTGAAGTTTCTAAGGAGTTTACCATCTATCTGGCATGTCATTGCTACTATGATCAGAGGTCAACCTGATTTGGCTACTATGGACTTTGATGATCTCTACAATAACTTGAAGGTGTATGAGCATGAGATGAATGGTAAATCTGGTTCAACCTCACACAATATTGCTTTTGTGTCATCTGCAAAAACAAGCAGTACTTCCACTAAAAGTACTGCTTATCCTGTACAAAGTACTGTTGGTGATGTTTACACAACTATGACCACTACCACTTCACCACCCTCAAACAACATCCATTGTGATGATGTTGTGTGCTCATTCTTTACTCAGCAAGCTACTTTACCTGTTACCTATGAAGAAGATCTGCTGCAGATTGAAGAAGATGATCTTGAAGAAATTGACATCAGATGGCAAGTTGCTATGATTACTGCTAGGATCAAGAAGTTCATGAAGAAAACAGGAAGAGGCATTGATTTCAAAGCCAAACAGGGTATAGAATTTGATAAGTCTAAGATTGAATGCTTCAATTGTCAAAGGACTGGACACTTTGCAAGGGAATGCAAGTTTGCTAAGTATCAAGCAAACAGGATGATTGAGAAACCTAAAACCCAGATTGAAATCAAGGAAGTTCCTGAACCAAAACCAAAAGCTTTAGTGGCTCAAGAAAATCTATCAGAGGTTGACTGGAGTACTGAATTTGATGATGAACCAGTCACTCTGTCTATGGTTGCAATGGAGGAATTTGATTGGAGCACAGATTTTGATGAGGAACCAGGATGTCTTGCTTTGGATTCTACTGAAGATCTTGGAGGCTTTTAT
This sequence comes from Artemisia annua, assembly GCA_014162995.1. Classification (NCBI taxonomy): domain Eukaryota; kingdom Viridiplantae; phylum Streptophyta; class Magnoliopsida; order Asterales; family Asteraceae; genus Artemisia; species Artemisia annua. Next base: position 28,601 of record LBNU01027953.1, on the reverse strand, counting down.
TGGAGCATGGAAAGTGTAGATGAACCTGTTCTGCTGGCTTTGGTTGCTACTTCACCTACTTCACCTACTGCTACTGAGGTATGCTCTAAGTGTAATAATGTTTATCAAAAGGTACTTAATGATTATGTGTCTGAAAGAGATAAACATAATAAAGCTAGGACTGAAGTTCTTGGTTATCAATTGACTTTAGAGTCAATGGAAGCCAAAATTATAACACATGAAAACAATGAAGTAGCTTGGGCAGAACAAAATAAGCAACATGATTATCAATTAAAACTAAGTGAATGGAAGTTAGGATGTAAGGTGTCTGAATTAGAAAAGATGACTAAAGAAAGAGATGCTTTGTTAGATAAACTTGCTAGTTGGAAAGAAGATGGTCTTACACATGCTAGTTTTTGTGAAAAACAAAGGAGAGCACATATTAAAACAGGACTAGGTTATGGTGTTGAGTATAGTAGTTCAGAAGAGAACCTAACTAGTGACAAGGAACAAGAAAGTTCAGAGGAACTCTCAACTAGTGAATTTGAAACTTGCTCAGAAGAAAACAGATCTAGTAGTGAGGAACCCATAAGCCCAACACCTCCTGAATTTAAGAAAGATGAGGGGTATCATGCAATTCCTCATGCCATTGGAAGTTTTCAACCACCTAGGAAAGATTTCTCTTGTTATGGAGTAGACAATCTAGAGTTTAGGAATAAACTTAAGGGTCAATCTAATCCAAGTTCATCTGAAGAAAAAGTTGAGATTCCTAAAGATGCTACACATAAAAGGAATGCTAGGAATGCAAACAATGATAAAAGATTTTCTAAAGTTTTTCCAAAACCAGCAGTATTCTCAAACTTTTCTCAAAGAACTGCTAGTCACTCAGCAGTACTTTCACAAAATACTTTTCAAAATACTGCTAACTTTAAAAATTCTTTTCATCATTCACCTAGAGGTCATACTGGTCTTGGCTATAAACCTCAAAGAACAGGATTTGGGTCAATGAATCAAAAATTATGCTTTGTTTGTTATAGTCCTAATCACTTGATAAAAGATTGTAACTTACATTCAGATTACTTAAGTCAATACCCAAAGACTAAGTCTGCTCAACATAGGCCAACAGAGACAAAACCAGTTTCACATAAACCAATTTGGAATTATTCAAATAGGGTCAACCATAGCAATTTCACAAAAACCTATAGGTACCCTCAACAGAAAAGATCTTTTTCCAAACAACCAGTACCTTCAGGTCACACTTTTCAAGGTATTTGTAAGCCAAAAACAGTATTCTCTCAAAGTACTGTTAGGAGATTTTCACCCAATCAAGGTACTGCTGATAAAAGGCCTTACAGAAGAGTCACTAAACCACAGACCTCAACACAAAAAGTTAAAACAATGTGGGTCAAGAAGGAAAGTACTGCTGGGGACCAACCAGTACTTTCAGAATGTATGGGTGGAAAGAAACATATTGCTGAAAAAGAAAGTTGTTTTTCTAACAAAGATCAAGTTTTGAAACATAAGAAAGTAATTGATCATGTTCACAAAAACAGTGGAAATTACATACTTAAAGATTTTAAGTATGTGACTCCACAAGGGGAACACAAGTCAGTAATGGCTTGGGTTCCTAAAAGAAACTAACTTTCTTATTATTGTGCAGGGCAACCCAGAAGAGGAGCTTAAAGATCATTTAATTATTGATAGTGGTTGCTCTGGAAGCATGACAGGAGAAAAGGAGATTCTGTCAGATTTTAGGCCATACTTTGGAGGAAAAGTTGCTTTTGGGGATGATGCTACTGGAGGAAGAATTACTGGAAAAGGAACTATCAAGACAGGAAAGATTGATTTTGAAAATGTCCGTTATGTGAAAGAGCTCAAGTTCAATCTCTTATCAGTTTCTCAGATATGTGACAAGAAGTACCCTGTGTTGTTCACTGATACAGAATGTCTTATTCTATCCCCTGAGTTTAAGTTTGAGGATGAAAACTTGGTGATTTTGAGGGCACCAAGACACAATGATGTGTATAGTATTGATATGAAGAATATTATCTCCTCTGAGAAAGCTACATGTTTGATAGCAAAGGCAACACTTGAAGAAGCACATCTATGGCACAGAAGACTAGGTCATGTGAATTTCAAGAACATCAACAAACTAGTCAAAGGCAACTTGGTTAGAGGTTTACCTTCCAAAACTTTCAAGACTGATCATTCATGTTTAGCTTGCAAGAAAGGTAAACAGCATAAAGCTTCATGTAAGAAGCTTGGGGAAAGAACAGTTAGAGAACCTTTGGAGTCGTTGCATATGGATTTATTTGGACCTGTTTCTGTTTCAAGCCTTAACAAGAAGAAGTACTGCTTAGTTGTAACAGATGATTGCAGTCGTTTTAGTTGGGTCTTTTTTTTGGGATTTAAAGATGAAACTTTTGATGCTATTCATGATTTAATAATATCCCTGGAAAATCAATTAAGACTCAAGGTTAGAGGTATTAGATGTGATAATGGGACTGAATTCAAGAACAAGCTTATGGATGATTTTTGTGCCAACAAAGGAATCAAGAGGGAGTTTAGCATTGCTAGAACTCCTCAGCAGAATGGAGTTGCAGAAAGGAAGAACAGAACCTTGATAGAAGCTGCAAGAACAATGCTTGCAAATTCTCTCTTACCTATTCAGTTTTGGGCTGAAGCAGTAAGTGCTGCTTGCTATATTTTGAATAGATTTTCTATCACCAAACCTCAGATGAAGACACCCTATGAATTACTAATGGGCAGGAAACCTAGTAGAAGCTTTATGAAGCCTTTTGGATGTCCTCTTACTATCCTTAATACCATTGATAACTTGGGAAAGTTTGATGGCAATTCTGATGAAGGATATCTTTTGGGTTATTCTACAAATAGTAAAGGTTTTCGGGTGTATAATAATGTTACAAAGAAGGTTCAAGACTGTCTCCATGTTGAATTCCTTGAAGATCAGACAAACCAAAGGGGTAAAGGTCCTGATTGGATGTTTGACCTTGAAGTATTGACTCCTTCAATGAACTATGTGCCTATAAGGGAGGAGAATCAAGTTGTTCATTCAGAAGAAGAAGATTCACAGTTCATAGTTCATGGTGTTAATGCAAGTTCTACAGCTGTTCAAGATACAGAGTCTATTCCTGTTAACAAGAAGCAAAGTACTGTTGAAACACAAAGTACTGATGATTCAACTCCCATAATCTCTGATGAAGATCAAGCCATTCAAGATGAACTTAATAGGATGCTTTTTGAAGAAACACTCGCAAAGTCCTATGAGGATGAACGAAGACAAGCTTATGAAGCAGAGAAGAAAAAGGGAAAATCTAAAAATTCATCTGACAGTACTTTGGATCCCAGTACTTTGGATCAAAGTACTGCTGCTCCATTTGAAAGTACTTCTGGGGGGTTACTTCAAACACTTGGACAAATACTGATGATTGGCCTGGTTCATCCATGCCTCCTTTTGAAGAATCAGATGATGAGCTGCCAGATGATGGAATTTTCTCTCAACAAGGTCCTGATTTCACAAACTTGGAAGATGATCTTACTGTACCAACTACTCACACTTCAAGAGTACATAAGAATCATCCTACAAATAAGATCATTGGTTCTCCTACTTTTGGTGTTCTTACAAGGTCTAAAGCTAAAAATACCATCAAGCCTCATAATGCTTTTCTTAGCTTTGTTTATAAACAGAATAGGATGAACCATAAGGATCAACAGACTTGTTTATTTGCTTGTTTCATCTCTCAAGAAGAACCCAAGAATGTAGCTCAAGCTTTAACTAAAGAAAGCTGGGTTGAAGCTATGCAAGAAGAACTTCTACAGTTTAAGCTTCAAGAAGTTTGGGTCTTATGTGATTTACCTGATGGCATGAAGGTAATTGGTACAAGATGGGTCTTCAGAGTCAAAAGAGATGAAAGAGGTAATGTCATCAAGAACAAAGCAAGATTGGTTGCACAAGGATATAGACAGGAAGAAGGAGTGGATTATGATGAAGTATTTGCTCCTGTAGCAAGAATTGAAGCAATCAGACTATTCCTTGCCTTTGCCTCTTATATGAGATTTCCAGTCTATCAAATGGATGTCAAGAGTGCCTTTCTTTATGGCAAGATTACAGAAGAGGTTTATGTTAAACAACCTCCTGGTTTTGAAGATCCTGAACATCCCAACAATGTCTACAAAGTTGTCAAAGCATTGTATGGTCTTCATCAAGCCCCTAGAGCTTGGTATGAAAGACTCTCAAATTTTCTGATACAACATGGCTATAGGAGAGGAACCATTGATAAGACTTTGTTCATAAAAAGAGACAAAAAGGATATCATGCTTGTTCAAGTGTATGTGGATGATATTATCTTTGGAGCTACAAAACAGTCCATGGTGAAAGAGTTTGAAGAACTTATGCAAAAAGAATTTCAAATGAGTTCAATGGGTGAGTTAACTTTCTTTTTGGGGCTTCAAGTTAAACAGTCAAGTACTGGTATCTTCATAAGTCAAGATAAGTATGTCACTGACAGTCTTAAGAAGTTTAACCTCAATTCTATCAAGCCAGTCACTACACCCATTAAATCTTCAAATTCACTTGGTAAAGATGAAGATGGCAAACCAGTGGAAGTCAAACTTTACAGATCTATGGTTGGGTGTCTCATGTACTTAACTGCATCAAGACCTGATATCATGTTTGTTGTTTGTCTATATGCAAGATATCAAGTTTCACCCAAGGTTTCTCATATGAATGTTGTACAAAGAATCTTTGCCTATCTCAAGCATCAACCTAAGTTAGGATTGTGGTATCCTAAGGAGTCCCCTTTTCACTTGGAAGCTTTTTCAGATAGTGATTATGCTGGAGATAATTTTGATAGAAGATCAACCACTGGTGGATGCCAATATCTTGGAAGAAGATTAGTCTCTTGGCAATGTAAGAAACAAACAATTGCAGCAACCTCATCTACTGAAGCAGAATATGTTGCAGCTGCAAGTTGTTGTGGACAAGTACTGTGGATGCAAAATCAACTCTTGGATTATGGATTCAATTTCAAGAATACTCCTATCAACATTGATAATGAGAGTACTATTTGTATTGTGAAGAATCCATTTATCTTTCCAAGACTAAGCACATTTAGATTAGGCATCATTTTATTCGAGATTGTTATGAGCACAGATTGATTAATGTTGTCAAGATTCATACCAGATGATAATGTACCAGATTTACTCACAAAAGGCTTTGATGTTTCAAGATTCAAGCATTTGGTGGTAAGTATTGGTATGATCAATTTTTAGGCTATTTTTGAGGGGAGGCATTAATAGTCATTCATATTTTGAGGGGAGGCTACATATATCATTCAAAAGAAAGGAACTTTTATTCATTAAAAGAGACAGTACATTCATCTTCAAAGACCATAGTCATTACAACAACAGAGTTACATGATAAAGCAAACCTACATCAACCTACAACCTACATAAACTACTCCATAGGCTTTTTCCCTTTGCCCTGGTAGTTGTGTTTTGCCTTCTGAGCTTGCTTCCTCTTTTCATCAAAAGCTGCTTGCATTTTTGGACAAGGTAGGAAAAGCACTTGCATTGGAGGTTTCTCTAGTCTTGCAGGCTTCTCTTCCACAGGAATCTTCAAGTTCTTCAGAGCAGTCTCTAAATCTTGGTTCAAGGCTCTTGGCAGTTCTTTGGATAGTGTTGTAGCTGGAGCAGCAGTTGGTGCCTTTCTCTTAGAGTTTTTCTGGTTTGAGCTTGATGCCATTGGAGGAAAGTAATCACTCCATCCTGGTTTTGACTCTGAATCAGAATCAGAGTCAAAGTTAAACTCAATCTCTGTGTCACTTGAGACATCTGGAGGAGATGAGGGAGCTAATGTGGTTACACCTGATGAAGAAGAGGTTCTGGATAATTATGCCTTGACAAGAGAGTTGAAGAGGTTGAAGAGAGCTTATGATGTTCAAGCTATTGCTATGGAAACTCTTCAACAGAAGTATAAGGAATTGAAGAAATTAGTTAAGTCTCTCATTCCACAACATCCAGAAGGTCTCCATAAGTTTAAATCTAAAAGGAGGAGGCTAAGCAAGCTATCTTCATTCACATTGGGGAGGAATAAGGAAGATGTGAATTTGAATGAAGATGCTGTCTTTCAAGATACTGTTAATGAAAATACAGTTCTGAATGAAAAGACTATGGAAGAAAAGACCGTTGATCAAAGTACTGATGCTGTTGATCAAGATGCTGTTAATACTGGTTTAAATATTCCACAGACACCACTTGAAGAACAAATTCCTCATCAAGATACTGTTGAAAGAAAGAGTGATGAGACTGAGCAAATAAATCTTCAAGAAGCTGATATTCAAGTCAGAAGTGGTGATACAGAAGAATTGGACTTGGAAGATACTGGTGTTGGTCTTGCTCAAGATATTGCTAATCAAGATACTGCTCAAGGTACTGTGAGGCAGTCTCTCATTACACCAAGGACCTTAAATTTTGAAGAAGATGTGGGTCCATCCAATCCAGTTCAGGAAGAAGAAGAGATAATAAAGCCTGCTAATAGTGATGATGATACTATTGCTGAGATTATGATGAGTATATCCAGACCTAGAGGCATTGTTATTCAAGAAGTTGAACATACTCAAGCACAACCTTCTCCTCAACCTATTGAAGAAACTGATCTTAAAGACAAAGGGAAAGGAATCTTGGTAGAACCAGAGAAAAAGAAGAAGAAGAAGGAATTCTCTCTAGCACAAATAAAGGCTATTCAAGAAGCTAAAGGTGAAGAAGCTGCTAAACAGTTACAAGTAGAACTTGATGCTGAATTTGTAAAAGAAAGAGAGATTGTTATTCAACCAAGAAGGCCAATGACAAAAGCCCAAGAAAGAAATTTTTATATGAGTTATTTGAAAGGTCGTGGATACAAAGGTTTACAGAAGTTAAAGTATCAAGAAATGAATGATTTATATAATGCTGTCAGAGAAGAATATCGAAGACAAATAGCTGGCATTATTGGTTATGATACTGAAGAAGGAAAACAGATGATGGAAGCTGGTAATAAAAGGAAAAGAATAACAACTAAATCACAGTCATCAAAGAAGTCTAAGTCTGAAGTGGAATTAAGAGCAAACACAATCGATGAACTGAGAAATTACCTAAGAGTTGTTGATTTTGAGCTTCCTAAGTCAGAAGAAGTTACTGCTACAAAGGCTAAGATTTCAGATTTGGAGGTTATTGAATCTGAAAAAGAAGGAGATTATTTTGTTTTCCATAGAGAAGATGACAGCTTCAGAGCATTTAATTTGTTGGTAGATGTATTGCATCTAATAGACAGAGAAGATTTGTTTTATCTACTTCAACAGATTCAAGCTCATTTTGAACACATTCCACTCAAAGGAATTGGTGTATTGTTGCTGGGAGATCTGACTACAATGTGGGAAACAAAAGAGACAAGCACAGCTGATGTTTGGAAGAATCAAGAAGTCTGGGAGATTCAAAGTTGGAGATTCTTTGCAAATGCTGGTGTACATGTCTTAGAATTGGAAGATGGTACTATGATCTATATGCTAGCAGAAAGGAGATATCCTCTTACAAGAGATTTGATGATGAGGATGCTGGATCATGGTATGGAAGTAGAGCAAGAGGATAAACTGCTCTAATGGTGATAAATTTGTTCATCAATTGGACAATTTTGAAGGATGATGATTAATAATTACTGGTATGATCTTAATTGTTAAATTTTTTTTTTTGAATAAACAAGTACTTTATTCAAAGTACTGTTGATCAAACAGTACTTTCACAAAGTACTGTTTGCAGCCTAAAACCAGTAANCAAATGCTGGTGTACATGTCTTAGAATTGGAAGATGGTACTATGATCTATATGCTAGCAGAAAGGAGATATCCTCTTACAAGAGATTTGATGATGAGGATGCTGGATCATGGTATGGAAGTAGAGCAAGAGGATAAACTGCTCTAATGGTGATAAATTTGTTCATCAATTGGACAATTTTGAAGGATGATGATTAATAATTACTGGTATGATCTTAATTGTTAAATTTTTTTTTTTGAATAAACAAGTACTTTATTCAAAGTACTGTTGATCAAACAGTACTTTCACAAAGTACTGTTTGCAGCCTAAAACCAGTAAAGTCTTTTTGAAATAACAAATTTTGTCATGTGCAAAAATACTTTTTGAAGCACAAATGTTTACAGCAACAAATTATTTTTGGAGATGAACATGGTGTTAGTACTTGTGCTACACAATAAATGGTATTCAACTCACCATGTTTAACAGACAAGAAAGAGTTTGACTCATCATGAGGGTACGGCTCTGATGTGATAATCAAATATGTTTTTAGTTGACAATTTACTAAAAATTGTATGGTATTCAACTCACCATATCTGTGATAAGTGAAGAGTTGACTAGCCCACAAGAAAATGGCTTGTGGTAAAGGCTGTGGAAAATCCATTCATATGGTAATTAGTTCACCATGGTAGTTGTACTAAAAGAACTAACTAGTCCAAAAGCAAACGGCTATTGGTAAAGACTACTCAAATCCGTTCATAGCTGATGATTTGCTAAAAATCATATGGTTATCAATGTACCATGGTTTACTTAACCTAAACACTGGCTACTCCAGAGTTAATGGCTTTGGTAAAGAGACATCAAAATCCATTAAGTTTCAATGATTCACCTCTCACAGGAGTTAACACACCTGGAAGTGATGAGAATAGTATGAAACTTAACATGATTTGATGTATCTTATGTTGCTGAGTAGCGAGAAGAAATTAAGTTGCTGTAAAGACAAAGAGTTGTTGCTGATAAAGATTGCAGATACTACATACTGATGATAACAAAACAACGAGTATGTCTTTCAAAGAAACAATCTTTCCTTGAAGATAAAGATTACAAACAGAAACTTGAAGTCAAAAAAGTAGAATTCAAGTTAGGGGAGGATTGTTGGGGTATAAATGTTGAAGTACTGCTGGACATCAAAGTGCTGCTTAAGTATATAAGTCAAAGTACTGCTCAAGATCAAAGTACTGCTCGTTGAATAAAGTCAAAGTACTGCAATGCAAAGATTAGATTAGGAATATTATGTAAATTCTAGAATATTCTATAGTTAGAGTTAGTTTACTTGTCGTTCAAGTATTGTAAACCGACTAGGGTTTTCCTTGTGCCTATAAAAGGATCCCTAGGTCGATATTAGTTAGATACGATTTTAGAGAAAAGCTAAAGTTTGATATTAGAGTTATTAGGGTAGTTTGTGAGTCTGTATTCGATAAGCAGATTCAAGGGGTTAATATAATCATTGAAGTTTGTTATTCTTCTTAGCTTTGTTAAGTAAATTCCGCATACTTAAACAGAGTAATTCAGTGTTTCATTATTAGTAGTTTAGGATTTATCCAAGACTGCTAAACCTTTAACAAGCTATATAAAATAGTTTGGTCAGAGTATAACGATCCAACAGCAATGGGAATAGACCGTGTGCCATCGAGTGAGGACGATCCGAGTACCTCCTATTCGAGTCACGAGGGCTATGTGTCGGATGATTCGTTTTCTTGAATCGTAGTTTATTTAAATCGTAGTTTATTGACTTCTCCCAAACAGTCAACTAAGTCAACCAAGTGTGCTTGGTCAACAAAGTCAAGCTATGAGAGAGAAAGTGATCAATTTATGATCCGTTGAAAGCACAGTGTACTCACGGGTCGTAAAGTCCCAGCGAGATTGAAATTGTGTTTCTGAAACGTTTTGGGAATGAGTGATTAGGGAATAGTAACTAGATAATAATTTTGATTTGATTTTACACTACTGACTGCTTGGAATTAAGATTATGAAACAATATTAACAAATACAGGAAATCAGATAAACCTAAAATGCAAATGCGTGCTGGAAAAATGGGAATTACACAAAAATAAACTACAGGGGGTGAAAATGAAACTTTTACAAACTTAATATAAAAAGAAAATTAAATTAAAAAGAAAATTATTTTTTGATTATTTTATTATTAATATTAATTAAAACTATTTAGTTACTTATTTAATATTTAACTTAAACTAAATTTAATATAATATTAAATAAACTTAAGAAAATGAAAATTTATTTTTTTTAAAAACTCTAAAATAACTTAAAAATGATATAAAAATTAAAAATATGTCTTTTTGACTTTTTCTGAATTTAATATTAATTAATTACTAATTAGCTATTAATTAACTAATTAATTAATTTAAATTACTAATAATACTAAAAATGACTTAGAAAATTAGAAAATATTTTATAAAACTAATTAACCAATACAGGAATCCTAAAAAATTATAAAAAGTTAATAAAAACTATTATTAAACTATTTTACTAATTATTTACTTAATTATTAATTAAAAGATAGTTAAACTAATTAATTAATAAAAATAGAAAATGAATAGTAATAATTATGAAACTATTTTCTAAAAATACTTTATAATATTTAAAAGCTAGGAAAAATATAAAAAAGTACTATTGATTAAAATTAAACAGTAATGGATTTTCTTTTTGATTTTTTTATTAAAACTATTTTAACTATTATTAATTATTATAAATACTAAATGAAAATATAAAAATCTAAGAAAAATACAGGAAATATTACAAGACGTAAGAAATTAATGAAAAATATAAAAATGAAAATTGCTTAAAGAAAAGCTAAAAAGGAAAATTAAAAAGATAAATAATATTAAATAGAAGTTATCACTTAAATTTATTTTGGATTTTTCTGGTTTTTCTTTTGGAAAACCATTTTATACCTAAAAACTAAGAACTTTTGTGAAAACAAATTTTCCCAAGCTTAAAAATAAGCAAAATGGACACAAAAAGCTCTCACAGT
>LBNU01027953.1:0-16462 GCA_014162995.1 Artemisia annua | reverse complement strand
CACAAGTTTTTATGCTATTACTGACCTAATGGAATCTATTATGACATGTTTAAACCATAACAACAACAACAAATCACTAGAACACAAAGATATCCTCTGAACCAAACACCCCTTAAGGTAAACTGTTTTTGTGTTTTATGAGATTTAAGGTGATAAAAGCTAAAATACTAATGCATCATGATCAAACAACCTATATTGAACCTGTTAACACTAATTTAATGCAGAAACAATCATTAGGACACATTGAACCATTTTATGAAATATGACAGTTAAACTCGTAACATGAGCTCAAATGAAATCTAACTGAGCAAAGGAAACAAATAAGCAACAACCTATCTCTACTACACCCAATAAGCATAGAAATACAGATAAACACATATATGAGCAGTGCAACAGTAGAATGCAAAAAAAAAAAAAAAAAAAAAAAAAAAAATTTGTGAAAAAAAAATGCTTACAAGTGATCCTGAGATGAGAACTAATGAACCAAAGACTCAAACCATAACCTAATGCCTCCCATGAGGCTACTAAACCATGGCCTTCCTGAATGTACCTTGCTCCATGAATTCTTCCATCTTTTTCTTTGATTTTTGATTTTTACACCTATTTATTTCTTATTTTTGAGTATTTTTAATATTTAACTAGAAATTGATTCAATTGTTAAGGAAACTTATTAAAAGCTTATAAAACACTTATATGAGCTCAAATATCCAGTAAACAACAACTTTAACAACATCAAAGCTAAAATGACGTTTTCAAATGGAAATTGCAAATTTTCATTTAGAACAAAGGAGCTTGAAATTAAGGTTCAACAAAGTTTTCATTACACTAAAATCACTGAGTACAAGCTTTTTAGACTAAAGAAAACAACTGAAAAAGGAAAAATTACCACTACTTAACTACTCTAGTTAACTACTATCTGCTGCTCTTCTTCTTTCTCTTTCTCTTTGTATTTGTAGTGACCCTTCAGGGTTTGTGGGGTCCTCTGAGCTTTTCCCATCACTTTTCTCAGCCCTTGGATCACTCAAATTCATCTGAGCCATTGATTGGCATTTTGGCGGGAAAATGGGTTATCAACTGGTAGGGTAACTTGTGAGGTTTTACAGGCATTAAATGGCCTTGGGATGTGTAATGAGATGGAGGGATAAGGTGGGGGTGATAGTAGCAAGTGGTGACCAAGTGGAAGGGAATACCACCTGGTTTTGGGGCAGTGTGGGAGTGGTAATGGTGGAGGGAAAGGGTGAGTCAAACCAGGGGTTTGACCCTGGTTTATTAACTACGGGGGTGTTGGGTTTGTGTTATTGGGCCAGGTAAAACAAAAGGGTAGTGGGCTAGGTTTAGTTGGGGTGTTTTATTTATGGGCTAAGGGTGTTTTGGGTTTATTATTTAATAGGGCTAGTTTGGTTTGTAACAAAAATACCACAAGGGCCAAAGTTGCAACAATCTGATTTTTGAAGGACTGGTTATGCAACTTTTCCAAAGTTATCCAAGGGTCTTAAATTGCCAAGTTTCAATAGTATAGGGACCCTTGTTGACTATTTTCCAAATTTACACACCCAGGGACTATTTCTGCCAATCTTGAAAGTACAGGGACCAAACTTGTAATTTCTCCAAACTTTTTACCCAAGGATCATTTTTTGCCAAAGTTNTGTAGTGGGCTAGGTTTAGTTGGGGTGTTTTATTTATGGGCTAAGGGTGTTTTGGGTTTATTATTTAATAGGGCTAGTTTGGTTTGTAACAAAAATACCACAAGGGCCAAAGTTGCAACAATCTGATTTTTGAAGGACTGGTTATGCAACTTTTCCAAAGTTATCCAAGGGTCTTAAATTGCCAAGTTTCAATAGTATAGGGACCCTTGTTGACTATTTTCCAAATTTACACACCCAGGGACTATTTCTGCCAATCCTGAAAGTACAGGGACCAAACTTGTAATTTCTCCAAACTTTTTACCCAAGGATCATTTTTTGCCAAAGTTCAATAATACAAGGACCATAATTGATAATTTCCAAAAATTTTAATCCCAGGGACTAATTTTGACAAGTTTTGAAAGTTGAGGGACTGAAACTGCCAATTATGCAAATTTTGTTCGTTTTTCATTTGTTTTTAATCATTTTGCATCTGAAACATATAAAACACAATCCTGGGATATTTTCAGTATTTTGATGCATATTTGAGTGTTTTTTGATGTTTTGGCAGTTCAGATAAGGCAAAAATGATGAGTATTTACACACTCATCATTTATGTTTAAGTATCGTAGTTTAATTAAGATGTTTTCTTTTTAATAATTGTAGTTTAATTAAGATGTTTTATGTTTAAGTATTGTAGTTTAATTAATTAAGATGTTTTATGTAATTTGTGTTTTATAAATGTTTATGTTAGTTTTAAATGAAGTATTTGTTAAAATTTGGGGTTGAAATAATTGAAAATAATTGGGGTGGTTGAGGTGAGTTAAGGTGAGTTATGCTACCGGGGTGGAAAGTCAAGAGTTAAGGTTAAAAGGTAAAAGCTGATATGATGTGGCGCTGACGTGGCAGTGAGTTAAGTTTTAACTTTGTGTTACCTTACCGTGTGCTCTAATAAGTGAAATGTGTTTGATACTCTTTGTATATATTATAAGTTCAAAAATAATTAAAAGTATAAAAAGTAATAAAAGTTATAAAAGTAATAAGTATATATTAAAGCTACATTTGTATTTTAGGGCATGCTTGGTAGGGGTGTTCACGGGGCGGTTCGGTTCGGTTAGTCGGAAGATTTTAACTATCCATCGCGGGGCGGGTAATTTATTTATTATATTATATACGGTTCGGTTCGGTTAACCACAGATATCTAAAAGTAAAAACCGAAACCGAATCGTGATAAGCGGTTTTCCGGTTTTGGTTTTTTTCGGTTTCGGTTTCTTCGGTTTCGGGTTTTTTTCGGTTTCGGATTGAGCGGTTTGTCGTAACATGCAACTCAACGCAACTATAACCCAATGCATATGACCCCTATGATGTCAAATATGTGACCAGTGATAACCTAACGCACATGACCCATGACCCATGTCACCGGTCATGCATGGTTTCCATTACACTAAAAGCCACTATAACCCAATGCACATTACCCATGACCCATGTTAATTACCAATTGTCAACAGTTATGGATGTACGTGTCGTAACATGACACTCTAAGCAACTATAACCCAATGCATATGACCCATATGATCGATGTCAAATACCCATTAATGAATGTGACCAGTGATAACCTAATGCATATGATGACCCATGACCCATGTGAATTAGCCATTATCACAGTACTGGTTATGCATGGGTTGCACCAGTTTGGTAGGTGTATACCGTTTGTCACAGACACTAAGAAGCAAGTATCCAGGGACCTCCCGATCATGTTATCTCGGATCGAGAAAGTTTGAACTCGGCTTGAGCTTGACTCGAAAAGATCGATTTATCGGTAAAGATGTGTTTTCTTACACAAATTAAAATTGAAATTTAATATAACCTAAGAATTGAATTCGGTTCGACTTCAGCTCGAAAAGCTTGATACATCCAAAAAAAAAATATTTACACTTAGTACACTTACATATTAAAAAAATAATAATAATAATGAAAAAAATTATATTACTTACAAACTCGAGAACTCAACAATAACTCGAGTCGAACTTATATAAGATTGAGCTCAAACTCATTAAACATTTCGAGCTCATTTGATAGGCTTTCAATCTCCAAAATTTTAATGCGCGCTCAAGATCTGCCCCTAGCTTTTTCCCCAAAAATTTTAATCTCCCGCTCAAGATCCCGCCCCTTTTTCCCCAAAATCAAAACACCAACACTTACACTAGTCATATCTATCTTCTCTCTATTCATATCTTCTCCTTCTCTATAGAACCGACTCACACCACCGCCACACTTCACCGCCTTTTCTCGCCGTCGTTCCACCAACCATCGCTCCTCCACGCCATCACCGTCATCAAGACAAGGGAACTGTATGGGAGAGTTTGTTTGCTTCGGTTGTTTGGTTCGAGATAACCACCATCACAGTCAAGCCACCATCACCCTCATCTCACCTATCCTACTCTGTTCATGGGTATGCTCAAACACATATTTAATTGATATTTTCTTAAATGTGTAATCGAATATAAAACAATTTATATTGATTTTCGTGGATTAAAACTAGCCTAAAACATGTTTTTGATTATAAACTCGTGTGGTGGTAATCGTTGCAGGTAGACTTATTAAAGGGAGTCTTGATTGGTTTCCACTCCAGGAGGATGTTGCCGAACAGTTGGAGTTTTCTTATCGCAATCGCGTAAGTGATATATTAAAATTGAAGATATAAAATAACATCTGTTATATAGGAAATTAACTCAAATATGGTTGCTTTTTGTGAAACTGTTTCATTTGTACCAAATGTTAGTGATTTGCTTGCTTGGTAATGTGTTTGACATTTATTCGTTCCAGGTTTGGCAATACAGAACATTTCAACCATCTAGATTATTTGTTGCCCGAGTTGATATGCAAGGGTCTGCCCCGGTATGTTAGTTTTTGATGCTAAACTTATATTTGGGACATCTAATTTTGTCGTCTTTTATGTTAGCATTAAGCACGATACTTGTTTCTTACAGGGGCTACATGCTATTTTCACAGGTGAGGATGATACATGGGATGCCTTGCTAAAAATTCCCTCATCTGGATTTTCTGGCACAGTTCATTTTCGAGGGACTGGAATTAAATTGATGCGTGGGTATGCTCCATCTCAGTCACCAAAGCCAACCCATGTATATTTTTACCGTTTCATGGTTGGCAGATCTTATATTATGCAGCGTTATTAGCGCCTTGGTTTCTTACAGATCATAACATTTGTTTATAGGATGAGTTACGTCAGCAGATAGAGGAAGAAATGGACGATTACTATTCACAGGTAAAACTAATGGCTTTTTTCTCAGGCTCTATGTTTATAATACTTTCAAGCTCAATTTATGGTTATAACTCAGTCTAAGTTGGAATTCTTCTAATTAAGAAAGCCCCTTCTTCAAGTCAGCATTCTGGGGTCCTAACTTGTTTAATGGAACAGGTAGCTAACCATCCTGCTGCCAGCTGGGATGACGGCAATGCATTTGAATCTTCTGAAGCAGAAAAAGAATTCCAAGATAAGGTATACCAAGTTGGTTTACTAACCTTTTGTACCAGTGTAGGTTGTAGGTGCTATTCTGGACTAGTGCATGTTCTTTTGCATTTCGTAATATCGTAACTTCTAACCATATCATTGTGACTGTTTGAGATCCCCGTTAAATCATATAGATTAATAACACTAAACTGTCTGCTCGTTTTGTTCTACAACTGCAGCAAAATGGGTATTTGAATGCAGATGACACATCAGACCGCGTTTTTCCGTCGGCTCTTGGTAAATTTTTTCTAATCTCTAAAATGGGTATTGTATATTTGTATGTGCTTCTAACTTTTGTCTTTTCTACTTAAAACAGAGACGGAGAATATCCAGATGATGAGATTAGTACTGCTGTTAGTAATGCTGTTAGTACTGCTAGCACAAAGTTAAGACTGCTCGAAGTTAATGTTGCTAGTGTATTAGTTACAACTGTTAGTTATAAGTTAGTATTGTTGTTTCATATATTTAATTAGTATTGCTTGTATGATATGTATTAGTTGTTTATGAAAAAGATTATAGATACTTAGGAAAGTATTGTAAGTCGACTAGGACTCCTTGGTATATAAAAGGAGGTCCTAGGGTATAGAGTTATATACGAATTTTATATTTACAATTTTATTGTATTTGAATTTGTTTTGAAATATATTTGAATTTGTTTTGATATATATTTATTTCTTAAATGTGACTAAAAGATGTATATAGTCACACTTATTAACAGTTTTGGTCACTATTTGCTTTATTCGTTGTGTGACTAAATATTACAAAAGGCCACACAAACATAAAATTCATGTGGCCATTGGATGATCAATAGTCACACAAAATACAAATTTCTTCACTTTAAACAACAAATGGTCACACTTATTAACGCTTTTGGCCACTGTTTGCTTAATTGTATGTGACTAAATACCCAAAACAAACATGGTTGTGTGACTAAATATTACAAAAGGCCACACAAACATAAAATTCATGTGGCCATTGGATGATCAATAGTCACACAAAATACACATTTCTTCACTTTAAACAGCATATGGTCACACTTATTAACACTTTTGGCCACTGTTTGCTTAATTGTATGTGACTATATACCCAAAACAAACATGCATTGTGTGACTAAATATTACAAAAGGCCACACAAACATAAAATTCACGTGGCCATTGGATGAGCAATAGTCACACAAAATACACATTTCTTCACTTTAAACAGTATATGGTCACACTTATTAACACTTTTGGCCACTGTTTCCTTAATTGTATGTGACTAACTCCAAAAAAACAACACCCGTTGTGTGACTAAATCATCACAAACGTCACATTTATTAAATATTCATGTGGCCACAGGACGGGAAATAGTCACACAAAATACACATTTAATGGAATAAATCATCTCAAATGTCACATATATTATATATTTGTATGGCCAAAGGACGAACAATAGTTACTCTCAAAAAACATTTGTGTGACTATAAAGTGTTTACGGTCACTGATTATGACTAATCCAACAAAACTTGTGCCTAATTTGTCACACATATTCAGGGTTTTGGTCACTCTTTTTAGATGGAAAAGGCCACGAACTCAATAATGTGACCATATGCCACCTACGATGGTCTTCCAAACTCTAAGTTAGACCCTCTCGAGTATCTTGAAAAACTTCTCACCATCAAAAATGAGTAAGAAGAATTCAAGCAAACGAAAGGAATGTGGAAGTGCCTTGGAAGGTACATTGGAAAGATGAGTAAGAAGTTGGATCGCTTGTGAGAGTTATGCTTAAGGAGCGTTTGGCACAATTAAGTTTTAGAACTTTGTAGACATTGAAACTATGTGATCTTGTTATTTTGTACTTCTATGCTTTATTATTATGGTTGGACAATGTATCGGTTTAACTATGTATGCAGGACGACGACATTTGAAATGTTGTCAGATTTTCAAATATGCGAAAATCTCACTAAGTATAGGAACCTCCGATCAAAGTCTATCGGTAAGAGTGTTTTTACATTCATTTTTTGCATTTCCTAATCAGATATAGCTTTAATTTTATGTTCCAAGAGTTTTCAGAAAAATTTGATTTTGTCTCGACCCCCGTAAAACTGTTCTGTCCATTATCAGACACCTGGCGGAACTGACGGAACCAAAAATAGGGTTGCGCCAGTGCAAATTTCTTGGTAAACCCAGAATGGCCCAACGGACCAGACGGAACCCAAAGTAGGGTTCCGCCTCTGTAAACGTTTGGTTCCGCCAGTCACCTGCAGAAATTTTTTTGTTTTTCTAAAATTTACACCTTTCTGAAAGACCAAATCATTTTCATTAGTAAGAAACATCTTCCCTTAATTCAAACAAACACATTAGGATCACTCTTACTCACTAGAACGATTAGGAAGCTTCTTCCCGCCAAAATTCCAATTCAAACAATATAAACCCAAGGAACCTTTCTTCATAAAGCAAGGAACCCTCCATAAGGTTCCTTGTAATCCGTGGAACTTCCTAACCAAATCACTTTCCATGATCACATAGCATTTAGTGCATAAGTTAGTCTTTCACTCCATCCAACTCTATTGGATTGACTTTCAATGACTTGACAAGTTCTTGGAACTCTTCCAAATGATTAGAAACCTCCAATTTTGTATGGAACAACATCAAATCCAAACACTCCTTTCCCTAACATGTTCTTCCTATAAATTAACTAACATTCATACTTCCAATTCACACCATTACCACCACTTCTCTTAATCTCATAAGCCTAGCTAACCAAAGTCTTGAGATGACTAAATCCAACACTTCATCCGAATCATCAAGATCTATTAGGAAAACCGCTAGGATTAGTGTCAAACCATGTTGCTTTAACAAAACCATTCAACTAAGCTCATCATCATCAAGTGATTCCTCACTCAACATTTCGTCACCCATTCAAGATACAAACTTCCTTAACCTTGCTACTCCAACACCATCTCCAAAACCTTGCAATGCCAACATAATCACTACTCCGCCACCAACTAAAACACCGAGTGATTCAACACCATCTTCGGCACCAACTCAACCATCAAAAACTCCATCACCTCAATCACCAACATTAACACCAATGGAACTTTTCCAAACACCACCAACATCACCACATCCATTTTTGGAAACTTTAGAAGATCTACCACCTAGATCATCAAACCCACCACCATTGCCTCTTTATGAAACCATTGCTCAATTGGAAACCCAACAACAACCAAACCTTCAACCAAGTCGTTCTTTAGATCATGAACCACATCAACCATCATTGGTAGAGCGTTTGGCTTACCGATATGCTAGACCCTTACTTTTTCCACAAGATCAAGTTCATGCACAACCAAGACCATTATTGTTCCACCAAACTCACAAAGACATTCATGGTCCTCTTTATGGAGAACCAAGCTTCCACTATCATGATCAACAACAAGAACTCAACACTCGTTTGAACCATTTACATGCTTAGACCGTGCTTTAAGAGGATGTTTCTTATTAAGGATTATGATAATCTTTTTATAGATGTAGTAATGTCCTTTATTTCTAAGTTATTTTCAATTTTTTTTTCTTTCCTCAAAAGTAGAAGTTTTATTTCTTGTCTTTAATTTGACCTTTGTCAAAATTAAATTTTACTAGAAATAAAAATTAATTCTACTATATTGGGCATATTATGGATTGACTTTTAGGGGTATAATGTGAGTTCTCATTTGCTCATGACTTGTTCTATACTTGTTTCTTGTGGCAACTAACTCTCTTTTGTAGGTTCAAAATCCATGAATCCTCACTTGGCACTCCATTTAGGGGGAGTATTATCCAAGGGGGAGCACTTGCATAATTCTGCTTCGCATATCTTCTTTTTGTTTCGACAAAAAGGGGGAGAAAATATATTTTAACTTATATTCTTATAATGATTTTCATCAATTAAGTTAAACAAGTTAAAATATAAACTTTTAAAGACTTAACACTAGAATTAGTGATTTACATAAAAATAAAGTTTATGTTTTGTCATCAACAAAAAGGGGGATATTGTTAATACAAATATCGCCTAAAAACGTTATTTATATTTTACGATCTTTGCTAAGTTTTGTTAACGACAAAGTGTAAACTTTAGTTTTTAGTAAAACATGATTATAGTTTAAGTCTTGCTTAAACTAGACTTTATCTCATTTGCTACACTTACATATTAAACATAACATTGTTATATTTCTAAATATAGAATATATAACATGACATCATGGCATGCATCATAAACATTTATGGAAAGCTTACTAAATCTAGTAATTGACTTTCCATAAGATCTCTTACACAGTTAGAAGGTTTCTCACTCTATCTATTGTGTGTTGACTTGAACAAACATGATTTGACATTGCTTGATATAGAAAGATTTCTTGTAGTCTTTGACTGTCAGACCTGGCAGAACCCTCGGGTTACAAGGGCGGAACCCTTGATTTGGTTCCGCCGGATCCGCCAGTCTGCTGGTTTGGTTGGCTATAAATACCAAGCCACTTGCAAGAAATCACCCATCACTTTTAGTTATACTTTGCATATAAACTCTCATTTATCTCATCTAACTCAGTAGCAACTCACTTGTGTGATTCTCTTATGTAGAAAGGAAGTTCACAAGTTCATCCGAGAAGTTACAAGTTTCAACTCAACGTTGCAAGACTTGTTAGACTTCCATTATGTAAACTCATATAGTTTATACTTCATTTGTATTTTGTTAAGAAGTGATCGGTTAGTATTTTAGTCCTCAAAATACATTAAGTGATAGGAGTGGTTGTACCTTTGTAAAAGAACTCGACGTCTAGCTTAGTGTCGGAAATAGTGAATAGGCGACGTTAGGGTGGTTCTACCTTGAACTAGGACCCGGTATTTAGCTTTGTACCGGATAAATGTAAGCGACGATTGTAAGGGTTTCTCCACCGGTGAAAGGAGCTTGTTGACTAGTGCTTGAAACTATCGAGTTGGAAACTTGGGGCGTGGAGTAGGGCAATGAAAAAGAGTCCTTGTAGCCGAACCACGATAAACAATTGTGTTGTGGTTTGATCGTTTCTCTCTTTATACTTGCATATTAATTGGTGTTAATTAGTTAGAATTGTTTGTTATACGTAAAGCTTTTCAAAGATTAATAAGTTAAAAAGCGGTAAACTATTCAACCCCCTTCTAGTTTTCCACAGTTTGTTTCTATTTTTTGTATGTGCCCGTCAACTTTGATAATATTTAAAAAAAAAAACAGTAAAAATGCAAAATATTATATACATAAACAGTTAAACATGTATAAGACATATGCTAATTTGGAAGCCCCTCACAAATGTATTTGATGTAGATGGCCCGAGCCCGGTTGTGGGCTTTAGGTCCGTTAGGGTTTTTCAGGTTTCTAGTAGGTTCTATGTAATTGCATTAGAAATACCGTATCAATAATACAATCTCTCTTACGGGGTCATCTAACATGGTACCGGAGGTGGTCTGATCATCAGACCTAGGTGGCTAAGTTGAGTCTCCTCCTCTATGTCACCCCGTCAAAACCCTAGCGACCACCATTTATTATGTTTCAAAAAAAATAAAATAAATAAAATAAAAGTGCATGCTTTGATTTTATTTTTTTTTCTTTGCTTTTGTTGCTACTACAGATGAAGATTTGTCTCCGCTTGTTGCTGTCGAATGTCTCCATCACCAAATATGTTATTTGCTTTTGCTACTGATTTATTTGCTTTTTTTGTTGCTTGAAGAATTGCTTCCGCTTGCTGCGGATTTCTTCATCAAAACTTATGTGTTTATTGCTTTAAAGTCTATTTACTTTTCTAATCCAAAACGAGCTTTCGCGATTTTACCGCTCGAATTGCGGGGGGTATTAGATGTAGATTGCCCGAGCCCGGTTTTTTGGGCTTTGGGTTCGTTAGGGTTTTTAAGGCTTCTAGTAGGTTTTATGTAATATCATTATAAATACCGTGTCAATAATACAATCTCTCTTACGGGGTCATCTAACAAAATGGTGGCCAAATTTCACCCACCAGATATTTGTTGTCTGAGTTACTATTAATTAACCCAAATTCCATTACATAAATTTTAATTAGGTTTTTGTAAGGAGTTAGATACATTTTATTAGTAACTTTTTAACCATGGAGGGAGCCAGTTGAGGGGCTGGCGGGTGCTCGATCTCCCCCAACCTGCCCGGCCAGTCCACCTCTTTGTTGCATAAGCATAAACTTAAACATGTTGCAGTGAACATTTCATATGTGTTCAGCTTTTTGAACTTTAAGTATGTAATGTTGGTTTTGAATATTGATAATGCTGTATCGACTCTATGGATGGTGTGTTTGTATCAATAGTAATTACTAAGTGTCCACTTAATGTTTATCAATCTTTGGCCACTCTAATCAATTTATATGCCTACATACTGCACATATATTTGTAAGTGTTTGATTGTGACTTGTTAATTCACCACCAGGATCGAGGTGGTGACTTATTCCTTAGATCGTGGACACCCCTGATGTCTTCTTCCTTAATGCTATTTTTTTTAAAGCTTAGTTTTATGCATCTAATATTAAATTGATCAACGAATATGTTCTATTTAATATTAGAATATGTTCTATCTAATATTAGAATATAAGAAAAAAAAACATGCTTCAACTTTGATACAATTTAGTATATAATGAAACCGAATCACAAGAACTTTGAAAGGAGTCCCTGTAATGCTACTTTAGAAACATTGGCCAATCAAACGAACTCTGTAACATAACAAGACTAAAGGTGATAAGAATTGGAGAACATGTCATCGAAGCAAATCATGATCGTTCAAATTTTACCGAAAGCAATTTCATTGTTGGTTTCTTTGCAATGACCATAAATAAAAGTCGGTGAAGTGTGCGTAGGACTATATTTATGCACACCGGTTTTCACCCCACACACAACTATACGTAACTATATCAAGAAGATTCAAAGCTAAGAGCGGACTGAAATTTCTAATTTGCTATAAAGATGGAAACTAACAACCTTGTGTACAAAGAGGTTCTACAGAAAATTTTAATGTTATTTGTCTTTCTCTAAGTGTCAAACATGTGAATGAAACACACATGTTCAATCTCTCCTAAGTTCATATGAATTATGGACAAGGTATGGTACTAGTTACCACAAGAAACATACTCTTCGTATTTTAAAAAGCTAAGAACTTACAGGAATTACAAGGTTCATGTAATAGCCTGTTTCTCAATAAAGTGGATCAAACACCTTAACCCAGCAAAATCCTACTCATCCCAACTCACACCTATATGAACCACGATATATAGACAAACAACTCACACCTATATGAACCACGATATAAAGATAAAACAGCTTTGGTGTCGTAATCAAATACTTCTATTGGCACATTTTCATGCATCTCGAGCTATGAAATAATTGACACCAAACTAAAAAACGGTTATTTAATGACAATGCAATTAGTGTCGGATATCTTCTATGGGTCATTCACACAACAATTGATCTCAAAGTTGTAAATAGTGAGACAAATTTTGATTAGGGTCGCCTCGTCAATTAATGTGGCCCTAAGCCTTATGAACAGGCCCTCCTTCCTTAAGAGAGAAAAAATGAAGTACATTAAGTATGCAAAAAAACACTAAAGGGGTCGTTTCTTTTTTTTCCTGATCGGAAAATATGTCCTTTTACAAAACAGCATCTGTTTAGAGTTGGTCCTTTGGGAAGAAATTGTGTTTCTTTTTCTTTCTTAATGACAAACAATAATAAAGTAAATGACTATGTTACCCTTTATCTAAATTGGTGTTCATCATCATGAATTAACTTTTTGAATACCCATTTCTAGTTTCAACTGAATTAATTTGTGTACCTGAATCCATGTTTTTTCTTTACTAACAAATGAAGAAAATTTTATGTAATCTCTATACAAGCATAAAACCCCCAAATTAATTTAGCAAAAAATATGAAAAACCCCAATTGAATCTAATCATTTATATAAACTAACCATGAAAAAAATTCGGAACCAAATCTGAGATTATATAGATCCAACTGAAAACTAAAATACATATGAATCATAGATCTCACTTTATTTTTTGATCTAAACATTTTTTAAAAGAAAAAGTTGGTAACCATCTTCCTCATATCCATGATTCCACCATTAAAGAAAGTTGAAGCTTTTATTGAGATGAAGGAAAACAAATCAAATCAGGAAACCTTGAGGGAAGCAATATCGGAGTGAAGTGAGCTTTGACCGGAAAAAATAACTCCGACGAGAAGGGTTGTCGGGGTACGCAGCTCATGTGGGGAAGGAGGTCGATCGACAGTCAGGGGAAAGAATGGTGATAACGATGGAAGATTGAAGTGTCTTGACTGTTGGATCTTGATAATGATGATGATGATTGAAATGAAATGGAAGAGAAAAAGAGAAGGGTATAAGCTGTCTTTTGTTGTCCTAGATGGGAAGGAGTTTGTTTTTTAAGGTCATCCACATTAAGGATATTGTTATAGAATAAACAAAAAAAGAAACAAAAGTCATTCCTTTTTGTGATACGAAATGAATCAGGACATTAAGCAAAAAAATAAACAGCCCTAAGAGCATGTGCAATGGTAACACGAGTTATTCAATAACTCAGCGCCACGTCAGCGCCACATCAGCTTTAACACAATAACTCAACACTTTAACTCAACACCCACAACAATAACTCACAATAACTCAACCATAACTCAACAACAATTTAAAAAACACTCCTTCATTTAGGGGAGAAAGTGAAACTTTTTTTTTTTTTTTTTTTAAATTGCCCTTAACGCACGTTAGTGGAATAACTTACCGCGTTAACGCGGCAATAACTCGAGACCATGAAATGGTTAACGTGGCTATAACTTAGGTTATTCCCCCTTAACGTGATGGAGCACGTTATCATTGGGCTGCTCTAAGTCTATGCCGACACAAATTTATATCAACTTGTTAAAAGTTTCCTTAAATTATAATATCAGTTAAAAGTTGAATTAGTATCATGTAGGTTATCAACAACAGATACTAGAATGTATACATCATTTTGGCTAAAAATCACAATGCTACATAACACCACACATAGTCACATACTACGATTACATAGTAAAAAAGAAATAATAAGAACAATTACAAATTCAAGGTTAACATAAAATCAAACAAAGAAAATTCAACAATGATATCACGATTGTACAATAACTAGAAAACAAAAATCAGCCGCTACATTACAAAAAGAAATGAAAGAGCCGGAATGGGCTTTTTTCTCTGTGTTGGGCTGCATGCAGTTTCTAATCATATTGTATATTCACACATGACACAACTAGAAAGAAAATTTGTTACTGTATTAAAATTCTGTTTACTTTTGTAGACGAACACATCAATAACAAATTAAAATATATGTTTGATTACAAATATATCATGAGTCATGAGCAATAAACCAATGAACATATAATATATAAAAGTGATTACGTAATTTATCTTGACTTTTTTAATAAAATGATATAAAGTATATATGCCACGGACCACGGTATTGTTTGAAACGAGGTGGGTAATACCCGCCGCGTTGCGGCGGCTTTTTTCTTTCGGTTTATGGTTATGACATGATTGATTGTGAACGAAGTACACGATTTGCTTAAAGAGGAAGGTAAAGTAACAAATGATTAGGCACTTAATTTATATAAAAGATATTTTGGGATTTTTTTTTTTTTTTTTTTTTTTTTTTTTGTGTTTTTTTTTTCTGAGTTTCCTTATAGTATTTTTTACTTTGTAATTTATACCAAAGACATTCGTCTTGTTGCGTTTACAGTTTTTCAGAAATATTGTTTGTTATATGACGTTGTTACTTAGTTTCATGTGTATTGTCGTTGTTATTTATACATTTGGAGCGGAAACTAAGGCGTGTAATTATATTTCTTCTGCAACTTATTTGCAATTCTTTTTTTTTTTTAATGTTGTCTCTTTGTTGTGTTCCTATGTAAAATTAATGTGTCCATCTCGTATTGTCTTTCCCGGGAATATCCTGAGATTTTGTATTGTTTTTTATCATGTTATTTAAAATGAAGGAAAAATTTTATGCATCTTAATGTTTGGGGATATATATAAATTTTTTCTTGTTTTAGTTAACCAAAACTTTTCTTTGGTATGGAAAAAATTTTGCATATAGATTTTCTCGTTTCTTAAAACAACTTTCGTAGGGCATTATTTCCGTTTGTAATGCAAATTTTCATAAGGTTGGAAGATTGGATACATACTAATTAATTTCATGTATAAAGTCACTTGGATACATCTGCATGGGAACAAACCAGCTCTGCAGATTAATTGCTTGACGGTAGGCCTTTGCAATCATGAACTATGACTTGTGGTATGATTTCAATGGCATTTATAAGTTACCATTTATTTATCCCCTTCTCTATACCTAATGTTCATTCAAACTAATCATTTTTGCCCCATCATCTCTTCAATTTGGCAAACGGTAACCAAACCCCCCATCTCACCGCCCTTAAGATGTTTCTGGATGCCAAGAACTCCACAAAGCGTTCAAGTTTCTATATGGTCACAGAGCATGTCGGAAGAAGAAGTTTTCATAAGGTTTCTAGGGAGAGAGACGCGATGAATCCAGTCCACAATCGAACGGCCATAATGATACAGCTCGATTTAGCAGATGTGGAACCTGAACTTCCCCACGATGAGGAGAATCTGCTGGGGATGTGTATGAGTGGTGGAGCATAAGGTCTTGGTTGAGGCTGCGTTTAAAATGGTTGGAGGTGATCATGGGCTTTTTGGTTTGATATTCGTAAGGGTTGATGGGAAGAATTACAACATTTCCATTCTCGATGTTTATGATTAATGCTTTTGGTGCTGGTCGTCTTTTGGGATTTTTGATAGTCCCTTGTTGGCTTAAATGTTTTGTTTAGTTGTTTTACCGCAGATGAAGATGTAAGGAAAACAATGTAATATATTAAATTTTAGTTAATGAGAAGGTACTTTTGGTTTATTTTTTAGCTCTTACCAAAGCAATCGCAGATTGTACTTTATCTAACATAGGGTTTCAGTTTTAAAGGTAAGTATTTTTTTGATTAACTTGTGCTGTTTATGTTGGAGTTTAAGTAACGGAAAAATTAGTTGTTGATGAAAGGTAGTGGTATTGTCGCGTACAGGTAGTGCAAATTCTGCGTAATATTTTGTGAGATTTTGTGAAAGGTGGTTGAACCCTCGATGAATGAATCTGAGGTCGATGTTCGAAACTATGTGTTTTTAATGATCATTCACACCAGAACTCTCATATTGGCTTATTGATACAGGTGTAAATTTAGTTTTTAATCTCTCTCTTTTTTTTTTTTTTTT
>LBNU01027951.1:56577-67892 GCA_014162995.1 Artemisia annua | reverse complement strand
TTTTTGTGTCTAATGGTCTTTGGTGTTGAGGGGAGGTTCTTGGTACTAAAATTGTTGTATAGGTTTGTATAAGTGTGTATATTTCTTTGCTTGTATTTTGTTTGTCCACTAACTTTTATGCAGAGATTAAGTCAATCAGTGGAAACAAAAAGGCAAGCAGTGGTTAATGTTACTCTCACAGTGGAAAAAGGAAAAACAGAGAAACTACAATTATTTCTATCAAAAGAAAAGTTTCATTGATTCAAAGGAGAGTACATTCAAACACCATCAAAACACAAATATAAAACCTAAAACAACCTACATCCCTACACCCTACACAAGCTACTCCATTGGCTTCTTGCCCTCGCCTTGATAGTTGTGCTTGTTCTTCAATGCACTCTTCCTTTTGTTCTCAAAGGTTGACTGCATTCTAGGACAAGCAAGCCCAAGAACTTGTGGAGGAGGCCTTGGTAGTCTTGCAGGCATCTCAGGAATGGAGATTTGCTTCATATTGGAGAGAGCTGCTCCCAAAGCTTTAGTAAGAGCCCTTGGTAACTCCTTTGACAAGGAATAGGACTCATCATCATCAGAAGAGCTGGAGTAAAACTCAAGAGATGGTGCAGGCTCATCAACAGGTGCTGGCTTGGGAACAGGCTTAGAAGCAGTCTTCTTTGTTGGTTTCTTGGATGTGGAGGCTGAAGCACATGGTGGAAAGTAACTTGCCCACCCTGATGCCTCTGAAGAAGATTCAGAGGACATCACAATCTCTGTGTCTGAAGATGAATCAGATGAGATGTAGATGATGTTAGGAAGTTTGCTCATGGTGACTTTTAGGGTTTTTGAGAAAATATAATGTGTTTTGGTGAAGATAATAGAGAGTCGAGTCACTTTATATAGGCAAAGTTAACTTAAAGGTCTCATTAATTGAGATATTTACTTTCACCTATTTAGGTAGGTTGAAAAGTAAATATAGATATTATTGGGTTGACTTTGGAAGATATTTGTGAATAGTGGCTAGGTTACAAGTAACTTTGGTTAAGCATAAGTTTGGTTATGATTATTTTATTTTATTCTACTAACTCTTACAGGTACATAACCAATCTTTGCTGGGAGTTGATTATTAAAGGTGTATAACTGAGATACACAATAAATGGTTATTGATTCACCATGTCTAATCCACATAAGAATCAACTAGTCCAGAGCAAACGGCTACTGGTAAAGACTTCACAAATCCGTTTATGGTTGATAGTTTACCAAAAACTATATGGTTATCAACTCACCATATTCTTTATGATTAAGAGTTGGCTAGTCCATAGCAAACGGCTCATGGTAAAGACATATCAAATCCGTTAATAGCTGGTAGTTTGCTAAAAACTATGTAGAAAGCAGTTTAATTTTTATATATTTATTTTACCACTGCTTTTGAAAATTTTGTGAAAAATTCCCACTGCTAGTTCACAGTTACCACTGCCAGTGTTATTTTTACCACTGTTGAACTAGCCGTTACAACTGTTGTATCAGTAACAAACTTTTTACTAGCCATTGAGAGTAACTGCTTTCCATATTAATAGGGTAAATTTTTGGAAGATTATCTACTTTCCTACTTATATTTATTCTCTTAAAGATAAATATTTTCCATAGATAATTCTTTCTTGCGCATAACTCTCAAACCCTAGCACTATATATATTTTTCTCTCAATTGACAAGTTTATTATTCAATTAATACTAACACAACTGATTTTTCATCAAAATATACTATGGCATCAATCACTTTTGCAGTTGAGCACAACCAAGTGGCTAATTTGGAAAAGTCAAACGACAAGAGTGGTCCTCTTTTTCATCAGATTGTGGACTTTCTAAACACTACTCATGTGAGGTATGCTTTACTTCTTAATCCCACAATCTATATCTCTCAAATCAAACAGTTTTGGAACTCTGTTGAGTCCATAACCATTGAAGATGGAGATACACATGAATCTGTGGATGCTCTTAGAGCCACAGTGGATGGGGTAACTATTGATGTTACTGAGTCATCCTTGAGGAGAATTCTCCAATTGTATGATCTCAATGGTATCATCACATTACCTATGCCAGAAAATTGGGAAAGTCTTTCATCCATGGGGTACAATACCACTGACAAAAGGGCTACTTTCAAAAAGAGTGATTTTTGTCCTCATTGGAGATTTTTGATTCATACTCTATTACATTGCCTTAATCCTAAGAAAACATCTTATGAACAGTTTAGTTCACCAATGGCTTACCCTTTGGTTTGTCTAGCTAAAGATAGGATTTTTAATTGGTCTAAATATATTTTTACAAGTATGCAAGGTAATGTAAAGAGTTCAACAAAATTTTTGATGTATCCAAGGTTTGTGCAAGCTGTGTTAAATGAATTTCAACTGAAACCCCATAAAAGAGTTTACAAAATCCGTTGCCTTAAGCCCAAAGTTTTTCAAAATATGGATAAAGTTGGCAATTGGGTATTTACACCACTTTTTCCTCAAATGCTTACAAGAATTTCACAGGTACAGGGTGCAGATGCAACAATCCCAGTTGTATCTCAAAACACACCCACAATAACTGTTCCATCTATTGATTATACTCCACCAGTTACTCATACCTATGAGAGGAGGCAAAAACAGCCATCTCCTGTCATCACAACACAGCATGTTCCTGATCCTTTTGGTGTTGGAACAAGCAGTGGTGGTTCCAGGCTTCAACCTAGCCCTGCTAGGGAGGAATCTAAACCTTTGCCCTATGATTCACCTCTCCCAACAGGTAACACAGTTGGAAGTGTTGAGGGCAGTGAGCAACCAATGGAATTGATGGCATTATGTACCAAATTAACAAAGCATGTTGGATCTCTGGAGAAAGACTTGGCACAAGTAAAGGAGCAACATGCCAAGGATGTTACAGCTTTAAAACAAGAGATTCAAGCCTTGAAGGATGAAGTACAGGGGTTACAGCAAAAGAAGAGGACTGCAAAGTTGATGATTTCTTCTTCATCCTCTCCCAGTGAAGATTTCTTTGAAGATTTTAGGAATTCTC
This sequence comes from Artemisia annua, assembly GCA_014162995.1. Lineage (NCBI taxonomy): Eukaryota > Viridiplantae > Streptophyta > Magnoliopsida > Asterales > Asteraceae > Artemisia > Artemisia annua. The sequence goes on along the minus strand of LBNU01027951.1, from coordinate 64,865 downwards.
CCAAACAGGGGAGGAAAACAGATGCTGAAACCAAGGGGAGGANAGGAGCAACATGCCAAGGATGTTACAGCTTTAAAACAAGAGATTCAAGCCTTGAAGGATGAAGTACAGGGGTTACAGCAAAAGAAGAGGACTGCAAAGTTGATGATTTCTTCTTCATCCTCTCCCAGTGAAGATTTCTTTGAAGATTTTAGGAATTCTCCCAAACAGGGGAGGAAAACAGATGCTGAAACCAAGGGGAGGAGAATTGATTTCAGAGAAGAAGATGATTTTGATGCTGATTTTGGAGTTAAAGATTTGGCATTTGAGCAAATGGATGATACTGAAGAGCAAGAAATTCCTCTACAGCTTCAACTTGATACAGATCAACCAGGGCAAAAAGATTCCACTGCTGCAACAAATATTTACACTGCAGACCCAATTTCCACTGAAGTTCATATTACCACTGCAGAGCAAATGGTTCCCACTGCTAGTCAGACCATTACCACTGTAGAGGAAAAAATTGAGAAGATAAGAAAAGAAAAGGGTAAACCAGTATTGCAGAGTGAAGAGCAACCAAAAAGGAAGGTTAAAAGGAGAGTACAAGCTCAAGTTGATTATGATGCTGAAGTTGCCAGAAAGTTTAGAGAAGATGAAGTTGCAAAAAAAAAGAGATTGGATGAAATGGAGATTGCAGACTTCATGGAGGCTAAAAGATTGGACAGAATGGAAACCACTGCTCCTATGGATGTAAATCCAATTTCCACTGTTCCACCTACAATTCTGAGAGAGAAGACTCCAGAATTCACATATGTACCTACAGATGAAGAAGTTGAATTCTTGGTTAAAAATGATCCAGTAATCAAGAAGAAAGCAATTGACCTTGTTGCAGATAAGACTTTAACTAAGGAACAAAGAACAGCTCAGTTGAAGGATTTTATTGAGATGAAGAATNAGAGAAGACTCCAGAATTCACATATGTACCTACAGATGAAGAAGTTGAATTCTTGGTTAAAAATGATCCAGTAATCAAGAAGAAAGCAATTGACCTTGTTGCAGATAAGACTTTAACTAAGGAACAAAGAACAGCTCAGTTGAAGGATTTTATTGAGATGAAGAATAGACAAGCACTTAAAGAAGCAATTGGTTCAGTCAGAAAGGGTCAAAAGAAATCAAGGCAACCAACTAAGGCACAAGTTATTTCATGGATGAAGACTTACTGTTGTAGTGTTGGTGGTTGGAAAATGCATCAATTCAGAGGGATGACCCATGATCAGGTTGAAGGTGTATACTACAGAGTTAAAAGGCAAGATATTGACTTTATTCCTATGAACTCTGAAGAAGAAGAAAGAAGATTTCCTCACCTGAAGAGAAAGGCTAAAGATAAAGAACCTCAGACTCAAAAGAAAACAAGATTTGTTGAAGAACAAAAGGTTCAGTCTGAGAAATTCACAGAAGAACAGCTGACTGGTATGATCTTGATAGAAGAAGAAGATTTTTATCCAGACCCACTGCAAGTCAGATATCCTATTGTTGATTGGGAAGTTTACACTGCTAGCAACTTTGCTCCAACATGGAAAATTACAAGGCTAGGTGGTGAGACTTCATCATTCATTCAGTTTGAAGAACTTATCAAAGCATGTGACAGAGATGATCTTGATGCACTGTGGAGATTGGTTCAAGAAAGATTTGATGCTGGCAGTCTTAAAGATGTGAAGGAAATGCAGTTGTGGGTTGATTTAAGAAGGCTCTATGAACCAGATATTAATGATAACTTTTGGAAGTTTGAAGCTATAGGTGTGGAAACTACATGGATTTATTATGACTCATGTGAAGTTCATCATGTTTCTACAAAAGCTGGAGTGGATGCTTTTATGTTTGCTGAGAAAGAATATCCACTTAGAGCTGGAACTCTTACTTCAATGTTGTCAACACAAATAAGAGTTCATGAAGATACTGAGAAGGTAAGAGCATTGATAAAAAGGATTCAAGAACAATGTTCAAGAGCTATTCAAGCATTAAGAAGAAAGTGAAGTGTTTGGAAGAATTCCCCAAATCCTAAGAGATGATGCAGATTGAAGAAACTTATTGATTTGCAGAGAAATCATAAGTTTAGGGGAGGATTGTTGGGAATAAAGCTAACAGTTACCACTGATAAGCTTGTGGAAGACACTGCTGAAGAATGCACTAGCAGTGGAAACACATTACCACTGCTAGTACATATTATTACCACTGCTGTTAGGATAACTGTTATGTATTCGTATATAGATAAATATAGAAAAGATCTTGTGTATATTCTATTCTGATAGTTTTATATTTATCTTGTAAAGGACTCCTTGTGCTATAAAAGGAGATCCTAGGTCATTGTTCTAGGTACGTATCAACCCTAGAAAGCTTCAAGGTGTAACCCTAGTGATAAGCAAGATCACTCGTATTATTATTAATAATATTGAAGCTTTGTGTTAAACTTACAACTGTTCTCACTTACATTACATCATACAATTCATATTCTAAGTATTGTTAAGTATATTCCGCATGCTTAATAATATAACTCAAAGTATCACTCTAACACAAGGCGTGTGTTTAGATCCTACATTCGGTTTATCATCCTTGACAATATCCCTCGATCTTTCTGACAACCATTTTGTGGGTTCTCTTCCTTTGGAAGTAGGCACGCTGCAGAATTTGGTTTCGTTTAATGTTTCAAATAACATGATTTCTGGAGTAATTCCATCAAGTTTTGGAAGTTGCACGAGTTTGGTTGTCTTCTCCATTGCGAGAAACAATATTCAAGGAAGTATTCCTGCATCGTTTAGCTCTCTAAGAGGACTAGAAGTTCTAGATCTTTCTAGAAACAATTTAACCGGTATAATCCCCGAGTACTTGGGAGACTTTATGTTCTTCAAAAGCTTAAACTTATCTTTAAACGGGTTTGAGGGGAAATTACCAGAACAGGGAGCTTTTACAAATTTAAGCAAAGTTTCTGTATATGGAAATACCAAACTTTGTGGTGGTATTTCAGAATTTTGGTTGCCTACGTGTTCACTTCAAAAATCAAGGAAAAACAGAATTCCTATTTCCTTGATAATCGTGATACCAATACTAATTGTGCTTTCTGTAATTATAATTCTACTGGTGATCTTTTTTCTGGTTTGTAAACCGAGATATGGTAAGAAGGTTTCTGCAGGGACTAATTCGGATAATTAAAACTTCCAACAAGTTTCTTATAGGATCTTACATGATGCAACTGGCGGATTTTCTTCAGAAAACTTGATTGGTTCAGGAAAGTTCAGTTCTGTGTATAAGGCAGTCATGTACAACAGAAATGGACCAGAGGCTGTTGCTGTGAAGGTACTAAAACTTGCGGTTCATGGCGCGGATAAGAGTTTTATCGCAGAGTGTGAAGCTTTGAGAAGTATCAGACATAGGAATCTTGTGAAAGTTATAACTTCTTGTTCCACTCTTGATTTTCAAGGGAATGATTTCAAAGCTATTGTTTATTCTTACATGATCAACGGGAGTTTAGAAGACTGGTTGCATCCAAATATGATTGTTGGATTAGAGAGCGAGGAGTCATCAAGGCATCTAAACTTTATACAAAGGTTGAACATTGTGATAGATGTGGCTAGTGCCCTTGATTATATTCATTGCCATTGTCGATCAACGATGGTTCATTGCGATGTCAAACCTAGTAACATCTGTTGTGGAATAACCGCGATAATATCCCACCGACTAGGTAATGAGTGTGAATATTTCAACACGACTACTATACCTCATACTAGCTACTTGAAAATTTAGACAATATGAAAAGAACCTTAGAATGTAACACCAACAAACTTTATATATTTCTCTAACTAGAAACATACTACAACAAAAGAAAGGAAGATAGCAAACACTACAAGGTACTACTTGTCTGTGTGTTTTGGTGTACCAAACTCAAAGGAGAAACAATCTATTTATAGGCTTCAAACAAGCATCTCATATGCTACCAACTTGAGCAACTTGCATCTTATCAATAATCTTGCAGATTCTTCAAATCTTGGATGAGATTTATTAGATAAAGTGGGTCCCATATTCAAGATTGAGCCAATATTCTACAAATCTCCACCTTGGCGAAATACCAATATCTTCAATCTCGCTATGAATCATCTTTGGTGGAGTCTTCAAACCAATCTTCATGTTTTCACAACATTGATCAAGTCCAAACAGTAATTGAACTTGATCCCAGCAACTACTTTAGTCAGCATATCTGCGGGATTCTTAGAAGTATGGATCTTCTGGATTCTGACTCCACCTTCTTCCAGTATCTCTCGTATGAAATGATACCGAACATCAATGTGCTTCGTCTTTGCGTGATAAACTTGATTCTTCGCTAAGTGAATTGCACTCTGGCTGTCAGAATGCATCGTGACAAATTTCTGATTGATTCCAAGTTCACCGAGCAACCCTTGAAGCCAAATTGCCTCCTTTACAGCCTCTGTAATAGCCATATACTCTGCTTCCGTAGTTGACAAAGCAGTAGTTGACTGTAAGGTAGACTTCCAACTAATTGGAGCTTTTGCCAGAGTAAATACATAGCCTGTCGTAGATCTTCGCTTGTCTAAGTCTCCGGCATAGTCTGAATCACAGTATCCTTCTACCCACTGACTACTTCCATGTTCGAATACTAACCCTACATCGACCGTGTTATGGATGTACCGCAATATCCATTTCACAGCTTGCCAATGTCCTTTTCCAGGGTTATGCATATACCTGCTCACCATCCCAACAGCATGACTAATATCTGGTCGAGTACATATCATAGCATACATTAAGCTACCGACAGCATTTGCATAAGGCACTTTCTCCATGTATGCCCTCTCTGCATCATTTTTCGGTGACATAGCAGCACTGATCTTAAATTGAGAAGCGAGTGGAGTACTAACTCGTTTTGTTTGCTTATCGAACCTAAAACGCTTTAGAATCCTTCTCAGATATTGTTTCTGAGTCAAACAGAGCTTCTTCAATTTTCTGTCTCTGACTATCTCCATGCCGAGAATCATCTTTGCTTCACCGAGATCCTTCATCTCAAATTCGCTTTTCAACCGAGTCTTTAACTTTTCAATCTCGTCTAGACTTTGAGAAGCTATCAACATATCATCTACATATAGAAGAAGATATACGAAGGACCCATCTTGTAGCTTTTTCAAATAGACACAATGGTCGTATTTGCTTCTTGTGTACTTCGACTCCAACATAAACTTATCAAATCGCTTGTACCACTGTCTTGGGGATTGCTTCAATCCGTACAACGATTTATGAAGCTTACATACTTCATGCTCTTTTCCAGCAACTTTGAATCCTTCTGGCTGAACCATATAGATTTCCTCTTCCAAGTCTCCATGTAGAAATGCAGTCTTCACATCCATCTGAACTAGTTCCAAATCCAACTGTGCTACCAAAGCCAACAAAATTCTAATAGAGGAATGCTTTACCACTGGAGAAAAAACTTCATTGTAATCAATTCCCTCTTTCTGAGCGTAGCCTTTAGCTACCAATCTTGCTTTGTAGCGAACATCATCTTGGCTAGGAAATCCTTCTTTCTTTGCATACACCCATTTGCATCCAATTGCCTTCTTCCCTTTTGGGAGGTTGGTTAACTCCCATGTCTGATTCTTCTCAAGAGACTGCATTTCTTCGCTCATGGCAATCCTCCACTTCTCATTCTCTGAGTCTCGAACCGCTTCAGAGTAAGTAGTAGGAACATCATCAGCTGCAATTGAAGATGCACAAGCCACCATATCATTAAGGCGAGCAGGCCTTTTAGTGTTTCTTTTGGGCTTGCTGGTAGCAATTGATTCATGTTGTTGCTGTGGAGGTTCTTCGGTTTGAACCTCCTCTTCTTCATAATCTCCTTCTACCACAGGAGAATCATCAATTGTTTCTCTATCATCTGGTACAATTATTCTTTCAAACTCCACCTTTTTGGGAGTTCCATCTAACTGCTTAGCATTCACCTTCTTCAACATGGTAGATTCATTAAAGGTGACATCCCTGCTAAAGATCGTCTTCTTCGTCTCTGGACACCATAGACGATAGCCTTTGATTCCAGAGGTGATCCCCATGAACAATGCTTTCTTTGCTCTGGGATCCAACTTTGATTCCTTCACATGATAATATGCAGCGGAACCAAAAACATGCAAGGAATCATAATCTGTAGCAGGTCTTCCATACCATTTCTCAAATGGTGTTTTCCCATCAATAGCAGTAGATGGCAAACGATTAACGAGGTGACACGCATACGTCACAGCTTCAGCCCAAAATTCTTTACCCAACCCAGCATTGGATAACATACACCGAACTTTCTCCAGCAAGGTTTGGTTCATACGTTCTGCCACCCCGTTCTGTTGTGGTGTATGCCTGACAGTGAAGTGTCTGACAATGCCTTCTTCTTCACAAACTTTTGTGAACTGATCATTTTTATACTCTTCGCCGTTATCTGTTCGGAGATGTTTGATCTTTCTGCACGTCTGAGTTTCCATCATCTTTTTCCATTTGATGAACACTCCTAACACTTCATCCTTTGTCTTCAACGTGTATACCCAAACTCTTCGAGAAAAGTCATCAACAAAGGTCACATAGTAGTGTCTCCCTCCTAAAGAGCTTGTCTTTGAGGGACCCCATACATCAGAATGGGCATAATCCAAGATACCTTGTGTCTTGTGGATAGCTGTCCCAAATTTCACCCTTGTTGTCTTCCCGTTGATGCAATGCTCACAGAGATCCAACTTAAAGGAACTAACTCCTTTCAATAATCCTTGCTTTATGAGCAAATTCAAGGATTTCTCTCCTGCATGTCCTAAGCGCATATGCCATAGCTTCACAGCTTCTGAATTTCTATCACCATCGGTAACAGCTGCTACAGTTCCAACAACTGTTCTACCCTTGTAGTGATATGTGTTGTTTACTTTACGAATACCCTTCATTACTACAAGTACGCCAAAGATGATCTTCATAACCCCATCCTTTGCTCTTACTTCGAATCCTTTAGATTCTAAGGTACCGACTGAAATGAGTTTCTTTTTCAACTTTGGCAAATAACGAACACCTTTCAAGGTCACAATTGTTCCGTCTTCATTCTGCAATCAAACGGAACCAATCCCATGAGTAGTGAGGAGAGTTTCGTCTGCTGTATAAACAACTTCCTCATGTTCTTCAAAATTACTAAACCACTCTCGATGTGGTGTAATATGATGGCTACATGCGGAATCTAATAGCCATACATCAGAAGCATTCTTGGTTGACGATGTTGCAAGTGAGAGATCTGATTCTTCATCATCACACTTGGTGACATTCGCCTCTGCTACAGCTTTCCCTTTTTAGTGATTGTCCTTGGTTTTCAACTGAGGACAATCTCTTTTCCAATGACCTTTTTCATGACAAAAGGCACATTCATCTTTGCTTAGTCTTTGCCTCGACTTGGATCTCCATCTCTTATCGGTGCCCTTCTTCTGCGAACTACCTCTGACTAGCAAAACCTCTGCGTCTCCACCTGAACTAATCTGCTTGTCCTTCCTTCTAAGTTCTTTACTATACAAGGCGGCACAAACTTCACTAAGAGACACGTCATCCTTCCCATTAAGTAGAGTTGTTTCAAGCAACTCGTACTCCTCTGGAAGCAATCCCAATAGTATCAATGCTAGATCCTGGTCTTTGAACACCTCGTCCATATTCATCAAATCGGTTACCAGTTGGTTAAAACTGGTAATGTGATCATTCATCGTGGTACCGGGTACATATGTGAAGCGAAAGAGTCGCTTCTTCATATAGAGCTTATTCTGACAATTTTTCTTCAGAAATTTCTCTTCCAACGCCACCCACAGTTTGTAAGCGGATGTCTCTTTTGAGAAAGCGTATCGTTGCTCTCTCGAAAGACATGAACGAACCGTACCACAAGCTAACCGGTTGATGGTTAACCAATTCCTCTCCTCTACATCCTCTGGTTTACTTTCTTCAAATGGCAATGTCTAGACCTTGCTGAAAAAGAGCATCTAGAACCTCACTTTGCCACATATCGAAATGGCCTGTGCCATCAAAAACCTCCACCGCCAATCTTGCATTCGTCAAGACCGGTCTAGCCCAACTTGGAGATGTTGGATCCACCGATGTGGAAGGTTTGTCAACTTTGCCATCCACCATTTCGTGTACAAATTAATTTTCAATAGCTTCAACCAAAAAACCGACAGAATTCTTTTCTGATGTGGAGGATCAAATTTAATTGCAACCACAGAGCATACTAAGAATAACCTCGGCTCTTGATACCACTTGTT
>LBNU01027951.1:40298-56451 GCA_014162995.1 Artemisia annua | reverse complement strand
GCGATTGCGATTTGTGATTGTCCTCCACAATGGGGAAGGTGTCCGTTGGGTTTTGTCAAAGGTGGAGTCCTGTTAGCTGCGATCCTGGGTAAGGAGTACTTTTTTACACGTTAGTGGTGCGCATTGTGCGACATTGGAGATGCTTCTGGCAGATACGTGCGCCCGGTGTGAGCGCACAGGATGCGCTTTTTGTGTGCGCAGGAGGTGCGCGGTTGGTCCGCGACAAGTGAGTTGGCGTGGCGAAGTAACTTCGTCTTCTGCATAAACGATCAGAGCCCCCTCCCTGCTCCTGCGCGGCGACTGGATGATGGTGCGAATTTTCAATTCGTCTTTTGTACCGGGCTCGGGCCGCGATACCTTGACGTATGATCTGCTTTCAATACCACCTCTGCGTACGCATGTGCGGCAACACCATGTAGGGATCATACCGCTGGTAGCCCCCCAATTTGATGTGCTAGTCGATAGGAGCATTGAAACTTAGCTATCCTGAAAAACACTTCAATGCAGCAAGATATTAGAAGTGATATGGCCGCGCAGTTCGGCGTGAAACATATAGAAACTTAATGAAGAAATATGAAGCCGAAGATATATAGACATAGCATATAAGAGAGAAGCTTCGCTGTGCCGAATAAACCTATCGGTGAGGTGTTCTAGTACCACGCTACAGTTAAAGAAGCAGTAGTTCCACGCATAGCTGGATCTTATGGCGATCGGATTGGCGGTACACCTTACTTTCTTTTTCTTCTTTTATAGAACATGGGGTCTGGTGATGGATTGGTACGGTACCGCGACTATGTTTTTTTTATCGCCGCACAAACAGCAGATAGATTTATACGTGAGCCGCATAGACTCTTAACGTTTGTGGTAATGGCAGTTGGGACCGCGGCTGTGTCGTCGGTGCGCGGGCGCGGTATGCGACTTGACTAGCATCGTCGGTGCCTGTATTGTAACAGTCGGCCATGCCGCCAATCTGCCGAAGATTTTCGTACGCATGCCTGAAAGGGTAGAATTCTATCCTTACCGTGACGTTGTTCGCGTTCTAAAATATAAGGGTAAGCAGGGTCGTAGCGGGTTGGCGGTGGTCATAGCGGGTAAACAGTTCTTCTTACTCAAGTTAGACCGATTTTATGTACAAAGTGTTCTAGCGATTGAGTGTTTACGTGTTTGAGGTGGTGCTCGTGTACGTAAAGTTTACTTCAAGATCTTGTCTTCACCAATTAATGTGAATATTGAGATTTTAACACCGAACAGAAGTTCGGTTTTAGAATGTCTTGATATGTTTGCTTTTTTCAAGCCAAGCGGAAGTGTGTAAACGTCCAAAACCGCGAGATGAAGTTATAAGTTAGGTGGCGAGCGATGAATTTGTTGTCAAACCAAGCGATTTGTTTTCACTGTGAATGATCGTATATTATTGTGTGATGCTGCGCATGTACTAGAGAAAAGTAAAGAAAGGATGACCGGGGCTTCTGAACTCGGGTTGGCTTTTGCCCCCACGCGGTGATTGTCGAGAGCACACGAACTTATCAGTAGGTGGTCCGACGGGAGGGCTGCCCCTTAGTTGTTGATGCATAATCTGGCGCGGACCGATTCAACGACTCTCACTGGGCCGTTAGTCGTCTTCTCGAGCCCTATTAGACCTGTCAACAAAGAGAACCCGTTAGGAGTGGACCCGAGGCCATAGCCCCGGGATCCACCTCCGACGGTCAAGTTAGCATCGGTGCGATGTAGGGTATTTGAGTTATTAGGTTTAGGGTAACCTGTTGTAATCTGCTGAATGAAGGGATCCCATCCATGTATTTATAAGGCATGGATTAGGATTTTAGGTGTAGAGTGGGCCACTGTCACCGGGCCTGGCCCATTGTCTGGCCCAGTCCGGACTATACGTCTACATTAATTAAAATAGTTTCATATTGGTTATGTATTAAGTTAAAATTACCTTTTTATTCGTTGTAGTCATAACTCATAAGAATCTGTTATTTACAATGCTTTGGACATTTAATAAATAGTCAACACTTTCATAAAACAAGTCACCGGATCAAGCATACTGATATCCATGTGACCAACGAAGTATCTCTATATCTAGCTAGAGATGAGAAAAGTTACTGGCGTTGGTCTCCTCTAGAACGTACTATTTATGACCACAATATAATCCGCATAAATGCATAATCAGTCACAACACCAAGAGCTACAGCTCTTCTGAGAAACCTATTGGCTGTTTAGTGAAAAATTTCACAAACCCGTCATTTATTACGACGTTTAATCAGTAATGACGAAGATTAGCAACACTAATTTGGTGGTGTGTCCCTTCATTCAGCACTGCGACGACTAGAAGAGTCTGTCACAAATGTCAACAACTAAGAGTGGCAACACTATTGAACACGCAGTATTGAGAGTGCAACGCTCATGGAGTCACACGAATAGGTAGCAAACGAGCAATGTTGCAGCTTTCAGTTCACTAAACACATAATGTTAGCGACAACCAGAATAAAGTCACAACAGCCAACATTGAGACACTTTTGAGCAACCACTGTTTGCAGATGCAAAGACATGGACACAGTTAAAGAGGGGACTTGGACGAGTCTGTACAAACTAAGAATATATAAGACCTTATTTATTTATGTACGAATGATGCTAAAAACTGTGGAAAATATATAAAGAATAAGGCCCTAATAAATGAAACCCTGGCGAACCAACTTATTTACATGTAAGCCACGAGACTATGTGAAAGCCTCTCCATCTGAGACTTGAATATATCTCCAATTGAGAACCTGGGCTTCACAGCAGGTGTTGTGTTTGGCTTCACAACTTTCTCATTCTTCACTTCTAGATCTATTATACCCATCCCTCTCGTCATGGATTTCACCAACTCCGTGTCCACGTTGTTGCCAACAATGTCCCTCATGTAGAACGTAATATCCACACATTTGTCCATTTTCGTTGCTACATCCGCTCTCAGTACTACTAGCCCCTTCTCTCGAAGAACCCTTGTTATGTCTGAAAGCAGCCCTACCCTGTTATTTGCACACAGTTCTAGCCGGATTCCCTACATAAATTAACATATGTTACATATCTAAAATATGATCTCGAAACATTTTACTCCCTTCGTTCCAAAATCACTATTATTTTAGTATGCCCCAACAATTGTCCAGTCTAAAAACGGATAGGTATGATATGACGGTCACAGATTACAGTTTAAAAGCAAATAGATATGACTGATTACTTTTACATTGTTACCCTTAATTATAGTTACTATTAGAAACCACGAAAAATCACTAATAACTGTTCAGAAAGTAAAAATGTCATTCTGCTAAACAAAAGTTGTAACAGATGTATACTTTTCTTAAGCTGCGTTTTTTTGTTTAACGGTCAATTATTTTGGGGTGAAAGGAGTAATTTTAAGAGAAACACATATATACCTCACACACACGACGCTCTACTGCAGCCTCTAGGCATTTCATAGCATGATGCTTCTCACTCTCAGTTCTCAAGGCACCTCCATCCATCTTTCTTACAAAATACTCCTGTAAAAAAAAACTTACAGATTACCTCAACTCCCTTAAGATTAAGATTTCTGCATGTATATTATCTTAAGTGAGTACCTGAAAGGCACAACCTCCACGAGAATCGACAGAAGCATGAGAAATCACATATTGCATATCAGCAAGCGTGCAAACCGTATCAAACATAAGCCTTCTTCGATCTTTGCATTGAACAGTAACTATTGAATACCCCTTCTCAGCACAATTTTCTATTAAAACACTTGCTTTTTCAGCCTCTTTCTCGCCAGGAGGATAGAGTGGCTGCTTAGGTGGCACATCAAAGTCATGAACAGATAGTAATAGTTGATGCAACCGCCTCTCCACAGTGGTCATAGTCCCTTCACTACCACCAATACCAATAAGACCTCTAGACTTAACATCATGACTAGTATTTTCGGATGCATTGGAGGCGTGTAAAATGGAATTAAGGTGGTGCTCAATTGTGGCAAGTCGATGGTCATCAATACGCGAATCAGATAATTGATCAGAGATATAGGCTACACAAGCCAAACGGGCATTATGGCTCCATGCGTGGGCTTCGACAATGTTGCAATGGAGATCAGCTAAGGCTGCTGATATCTCAGAAAAAAGGCCTGGTCGGTCTGTGGCAGTCATTTCAATAGCTGTTTGCTCTCCGTGGAAAGTAGTGTCATATACTTTACTTGTTTGAGTTGTGATCTTTGATTTAGCCACACGATTCGAACCGATAGCCTGTGTGTAACCAAAATACATGTTATAAATTAATTAAAATTATCTCAATTGAACTGTCGTGACTGATTAAAAATACATGACTATTACCTGCTGGATGTAACTGATGACTCTTTGGTCTGAGACTTTCTTGCCATTCTCATCTTTAACATGGAATACTGCAAGTTTTACAAGGCATAATAATTGTAAATTAAATTTTACATATAAATATATATACTCCGCTAGATTTTGCATTTGACTATATAGCAAAAAGTCCTGATTATATCGGATCATACAAAATAGAGCACAGTACAAAGTGTTTTGGAGTTCAGAATCTCTAATCACCATTGTCAAGTGTGTATGTTGAGAAAAAGTGTGATTTTGATTTGGCATAAACATTCAACGTTATAAGCATACTATGCATTTCCCCTTTGACTTCTATAAGTCATGTTTATTGTTGTTTATCTCAACATACTCAAAACTACTACTAATTATGAAACAATCTGCTAGCTAGCTTATAACAAAATATACTAAACTTAATTATGTTGTTAAGAGTTTGACAGGTAAAATCACCAATGCCAATTGTTTAATTCACTTGTTAAAATTTATGTTTGACCATAGAAGTCAAAATCAGCGAAATACCATCCATGAACCATCCCGCATCAGAAGATATATAGCCTTTCGTGATAGTTAGGTTGACTTCTGTTAAAACCTGCACCACTTCCAAAAGTTGATCTTGCTTCTTTACGCAATCTATCTGCAAATTACACAAAATATATCAAACCTTCCGGTATTTTCTCTATTTTGTAGGCTAAATGAGTGAATCAGCTATGTGCGTGTCCGTATCTTGGTGATGAAAATTAAGACCTTTGAGTTGCCTCATTTAGGTCATTTAATATTTTACGAGTCCTAACTGTTAATTTAACTGGACAAATATATACATTTACCTTCACGATTGTATAGTCTTCTACGCTGTCGTTGTCAAATGTCACTCTGCAACTGGTGAAAACAATTTGAACGAATATTAACGATAATACTTTAAAAAATCAATCTCTTAATTAGCAGTAGTAAATAATGAATTACTTACGGTGGACCATGTATCCTTTCTAAAAGAGAATCAAATTCAGGATCAAAGTAGGGCGCATATGCTTTCATCATGCTGCAAGCTACAACAAGCAAAATATTAGGATTACAGTTTTCTTATGGCATGTTTCATGTGTTTGGTCTTTTACTCATATAAGTACAATCAACAAAATCATTATATGTTGCAAGAAACAAGATACTTGTTTTACCAATAATAACAACATACAGTGTAAAATTATCAAAATGCTAAACGAAGGGGATCTTGTTACCAATCACAGTACGTAACGTACTTGCATATTATCACACTGATAACAAAGTAGTTTAAGGTTCTATGATTTCTATTGTTAGTGAAAAAGTGAAATAAGTATCTACTCGATCGCTAACATATTGTGTAATTTTAACCAATATATTTACTCTTTGACCTTCATACATTTCTTAAATATCTAGCTAGGGTTTATGATCATGCATGTAGCTTCCAAAACATTAAATCCTACCAATATATCCTACCAATCTGTTACTTAAATCAATCTGGAAAACCACATATACAGCTCAAGAATCTAATTTTTCTTTATGTAACATATAACAAATAATAATAATCATAGATATTAATACAAGACTAAAATACATCTTTAACAAGATAACGCACCAAATTTTATACATTGTAATTATATAAACACCCATGAAATTATGGCTGATTAGCAACATGCAAATAAAAACACTAAACTACCAAGAAAATATTGCATGCATGCATCGTCCGGGCATGCATAACTTGCATTAATAATGACATAAAGTTATATAAGGGAATAGAATGAGAATGCACCTATGGAAATTGTAACAGTGGCAATAGGTGAATGTATTATTTGAAAATGAATATTAAATTTAATTCTCTCTCTCTTAAAGATGATTTTGAAGACGATGATAAAGAATCAACAAGTGCATATTTTTCGAACAGAAACTAGAGAGAGAGGAGAGAAAAGGGGGTTTGCTAGCTAATATAAATATGCGCATGTGTTTTTAATTGGAGAGAAAAAAGGGTTTAAATAAGAATGAGAAAATTAAAGTTAATGGTAGAGATATGTTTGAAGAAAAGTCTACCTATTATGGTTTCTAAGATATATAAGTAAACCTAGTATATATCTCAAATAAAACGTGATTAAATAAACTTACTACGTGTACAAACTTCCTCAAACTAATTAAATAAAACGTGATTAAATAAACTTACTACGTGTATAAGCAAATCCATGCTCTAATATATTTGTACTTTGGGGTTTGTCTAAACTTATTTAATGGGTTTATAAATTTACTGAAAATTAGATGAGCTTATAAACTTAATTATATTTTTTGGGTTTTCAAGCTTATTGACCTACGATTAATATATTATGAACTTTATAGGCTTATACAAGCTCAAGTAGACAAGTTTATAAGCCTACAAGAGTGATCTTATATTATGAGCTTAATTATTTAAATATTTAGTAAGTTCATAAGCCATTAAATAAGCTTAGACAAACACCCCTTTTGTACTAAGTCTGAAATATAACACATTTCGTAATGTATATAGTCGATTTTCAGTCCTAGTTCTTGTTCAAATTTGTTGGTTTCTTGTAATTCTTCTTCTCCTGTATCTAAGGAGTATCTATATATACGCAAGCTGGTAACTTAACATTTGAAAATGTCACACATTCAGTTTTCTTTAACGGGTTTTTATCATACCTTTATTTATTTCACACTCTTTTATAATAAAATTTGTAAATGCCTACTGATCCTATAAACATTTACTTTCCATTTTTTTTCATCATATCAATTAGCCTTGCATCATATCAATGGTTTTTCACTTTTTGTGGTTTTCTTGTTGTAACTAGCTATAGCAAATAAATTTAAAAATTTGAATTTCGAGATGCATTACAAATTTAATAAAAGCCTAAAAGGCTAAACAGAAAATGTTAGTTGCAAAATGTCAAATGATCAAATCCAAATAATATTTGACCATGGTTTTAGTAGAATTTTCTTACCTCGATCACCTTAAACCATTTTTTATACTATTTCTGCCTACTCATCAAGCAAATCGAGTTCCACCGTTCATTTTTTATTTCCAAAATATCTTCATCACGTCTCATAAATTTCTGTAGTAAAACCAAATGAAAAAAAAAAAAAAAAAAAAAAAAAAAAAAAAAAAAAAAAAAAAAAAAAAAAAAAAAAAAAAAACGGAGCAAGAAACTTGTTACATTAATTAATTAGCAATATATGTGCGATCTGTAAGTCCATTTCACCTATATATGGTTAGCATCAACAGTTGTTAAATGTTGCAGTATGACAAGAGCTTTTTCACCCTATTTATATTGATCATAGAATCGATTACATTTTAAAACGGATAAACGGACCTCCATAATATAAATACATAATACACCTGTTAAGATATCGTAGAAGATGAAACTTGTAAAGACGCAGATGGATTGTACGTCCAAACGAACCAATGATTTATTCAATCTTTGTTAAGTAAGATGCAAATAGTTTGTGAAAAGAGGCAAGTAATTTATGGATGGTTCATAAAAAAGTACTTTAAAGGTTCAAACTGACAGTATAATCCAAAAAGCAAATGAACAACACTCATTCTGGGGTTTGAATTCATGAAATCATTAGGTTTGATATGTTTTGTATTGCGTAAGGCTAGTGAGCCAAATTTGCCTATATTCCTAACACTTCAAAACAATTTTAAGGATAAAATGTGCTAATTTGACATTTAGAGGTCAAAGGCCAAATGTATAATGTATAACCTAAAAGCCAAGTATATATCGCATGCTTTTTTCGGTCATGGACATAGTGCAGGGCCTTTTGGCATTTTTAGTCTGATGGGCCTTTTGACGCAAGGCCTTTTTTGCTGGTCTGAGACCTAAACCCCTTCTGTCGCATGATCCAAAACACAATCACAATGATGTCAAGTCCACAGGTCTCATAGCTAGGTACGGGTGTCGTTAAAAAGCACCTTGACCAAAGGAACCGACAGTTCTTGCAACAGTTTGCACACTTCTAGTTCTTGCTACATATCAAGTAACTCAAATGCCAAACACGTCCAACATTGATCAAGTCCAAAACATAGGAAAACTAGTTTTATAATATCGTACAAGTATTTTTTCACATATATGTTCGATTATCGGAGACAAAGTTATCAACCCACCTCAACAACTTCATAGAATTTCTGTAAAAAATAATGACACAAATATGCAAGAAATTTCTCAGAGGGTGAGAAACCGAGCAGTTTTACTCACGTGCCACAAGAAAATAGAAACAGGTTCTCGAGTAAATTGGGTGGATTTAAATAATGAAACCCGTGTAGATGGAACTGAAACTGATCTTTGATTCATTTTTTTTCCCTTCCAAAATCAGTCAAGTGGTTACCTTAGGCAGGTAGGAAGTGTAAGCCCGTGGCAAGCAAATGCGACCAGAACATACACTAGCACCAAGAGAAGAAACATCAGAGCAAACCTGCATTTGGAATCAATAATTAAGTTAGCATATGTTACAAATTAGCAAAGGTAGATAGATTTTTTCAAGCAGAGGTAGATAGATTTAGAATTTGAAATTTGTAAAGTGAAAGAATTAATTAGAATATTACATGAGCTTAACATTTCGCCGCCAAACTGCATTCCTATATCGACGAGATTGCTTCTTGAAACGCAAAATATTGTTCTGCATAGTTGCAGTTTTATCAACAAGTATCTCCAAGCGATCACCTCTTTCTAGTACTTTATCAATGTTCTCTAACATGACAGTCCGAACCTGTTCATTAAATTTATAACCAATTAATATCACGCATATTGCTAAACAAGTTGATGTTTTAATCTTATAAAAGGTGGATTTTTGCTGACCTGGCTCATTTCACCTTTTAAACGGTTTATCCTATCTGCATTGGGATCATTGGAGTAATACTCCATTTGTTGGCTAAGAACCCTTGAAAATTCATCGTTCATGCCATAAGCTTGGGCTGATAATATTGCTTGGCCAAAAGTCTTCACGAATCTCTGATGAATGTCTTCAAGAAAAGCAAAAGGAACCCTTCCTGCAAATATATAATTTCATCAACATTGTCCATATTGTGTAAATAATCAAGTAAAAATACATATTCAGATATAAACATGATTTAACTCTATTTTCGCATCCTGAACAAATAACAGAAAACAGATCTTTGACTTTGGACTTTGTGTAATTCACAAGATTCTGATGTTATTAAAGCTATCAAGAGAATTTAAAACAGAATCTCCAAAGTTCCCTTGTTAAGATGAGATTATTAGAGGCATGGGAGGGAATAATGAAGATGAAAGTGGGTGGCGGTGCTCGGTACTCAGCAGGGCTGCAAACGGGTCGAGCTAAGCTCTAGCTAGAAAACTTTGGGTTAAGTTCGCGCTGAAGCCTGAATATTCGTATAAATCTGGTTTCGGTAACCAAACTCATTTCAAACATATTTATTCGATAACAATCAACATATAAAAATTAAACTAATCACGTATCAATAGTAATTCCTATAATAAATGATTTGCAAATTCCGGCTCTTTAAATTTAAAAAGCTCGGTCTCCCCATGTTGTATATTTCGAGCTTGTTTTTGTATAATGCTTGAGCTCCTACTTCTTAAAAGCTACTAGCTCAGGCTCTATACTCGGCTTGTTTTTTTAATGAGGTCTAGTCTTTTATATCTCTTACAAAAGCAGAGCAGCTCAACTTTATTTTCTCACCTAATTTCTATAATCAAAGTCATATTTAACAAACTCGATTCACACACACACAACGAAACAATTACACAAACTAATAAACAAACACAACACATAAAGAGTGTTGTAAGTGTTTGCAAAACGGAAATAATTAGCAGACAGTGTTCGGCAAACTGGAATTAGGATTCGAAGAAAAATACAATTTTGAAGAAAGCAAGAAGTTGAGAACTGCCTTTTAAATTTTTGACTTATTAAAAGCACTCAGCTTTGCAAATGAATAATGACCATAGTCTGTTTTAAAAACGCAATCCCATAATATACGAAAAAATCAACTTACTTGCATCAAGATCATCAGCCACGCACAAACACGTCAACCCATCAACCCGTTTAACATGAAAAACATATTTATTTTGCGAATATGAAACATTCACATCATTATTATCCGCCTTTATTTTCTCAACAATTTGTCTCGCAATTACACCACCATTCGTATTTGCCTCACTAAATTCAGCCAATATCACAGACCCTCTTGCTACTAATGCATAAACAATCGTCATATCTCACTCAGTTTCCCTAATGATCCTTAAAATTATAAAATTCTGAATAAAGGAAAATTAGAGGGTTTGAGTGGAATTTGATTCTGATTGATGAACTGTGTTTGGATTTTGAGAATTTAGGGTTAATGATTTTGGTGCTTTTGTTAATAATTAATTAATGATTGTTGCTGTTTGTGTTTTATGGTTGATATTGTTCTTCGGGTTTTTGAATTGGTTTGACTTTTGTATTGGAGACGAATTGTGATTCGATTACATGTTTTGCCGCGATATTTTTTAAACCGTACAAAAAAAAATTTTTTTTAATAAAAATAAAAACTAGTTTTACTGCCGTACATTTTTTTATTTTTATTTTATTTTATTTTTTAATTTTTTAATTTTTATTTTTTTGAATGGCAAAGGCAATTTAATAGAACTAGCAAGAAGCTAATAAGAATTACATGGGTTTAGAAAGAGCAATACAAGGGTTACAAATCCATTCAATCCAATTTGGTTTGGTTTTCTTTTGCCTAAAAGTGATCCAGTTGTGCGAGGAGAGCTTGATATTACTTAAGATGAGCTGTTTGGTGGGCCATTTTGTGGCAAAAACCATGTCGTTGCGGAATCTCCATAAGTACCAAAGAGTGGTTTGCACCACTACATCAAAGAAGTTCTTTAAGCTGCTAGGGACAGGTGTTGCATCAGCAAGAGTGATCGCATTCAGAAGAGTAGCGAATGAGATGCTATTAATTTGCCACCAATCAATGACACCTTTCCATGTATCTTTTGCAACATCACATTCCATTCTGACTCAATCGCCTCATCACAAATTGGGCAACGAATGGAGTGAAGATCAATTCCTCTCGAGTCTAGGTTTGATCTCATGGGAAGTCTTTGAGGGAAGTTCTCCAAGTAAAAATGTTGATCTTCAATAGAAGAATCTTATTCCATCGTGTATAGATATTGGAAGGTCACGGGTTGTATGTCTTGTGATTAATGTATGATCTCATGCCTTTAACTGAGAAAGCCCGTGTGTCATCTGCAGAAGGGTTGGGCGAAGTTAAGCCATCAAAGTGCAGAGATCCGAGAGCTCTTGAAATATAGTTGGTGATCTTATGGGCCTGGTCCATGACCAAATGAAAACAATGCCCGTTAGTGTCACGACCAGTACTCTGTTGAGGAGCAGTAACAGTACCTGTAAGAACAGGAACAAACATAGTTGGTTTTGTATGTCTTAGAGCTATAGTTACATATATGAATCCTATATAACTTTTTTTTTTCCTTGNCCAATTTGGTTTGGTTTTCTTTTGCCTAAAAGTGATCCAGTTGTGCGAGGAGAGCTTGATATTACTTAAGATGAGCTGTTTGGTGGGCCATTTTGTGGCAAAAACCATGTCGTTGCGGAATCTCCATAAGTACCAAAGAGTGGTTTGCACCACTACATCAAAGAAGTTCTTTAAGCTGCTAGGGACAGGTGTTGCATCAGCAAGAGTGATCGCATTCAGAAGAGTAGCGAATGAGATGCTATTAATTTGCCACCAATCAATGACACCTTTCCATGTATCTTTTGCAACATCACATTCCATTCTGACTCAATCGCCTCATCACAAATTGGGCAACGAATGGAGTGAAGATCAATTCCTCTCGAGTCTAGGTTTGATCTCATGGGAAGTCTTTGAGGGAAGTTCTCCAAGTAAAAATGTTGATCTTCAATAGAAGAATCTTATTCCATCGTGTATAGATATTGGAAGGTCACGGGTTGTATGTCTTGTGATTAATGTATGATCTCATGCCTTTAACTGAGAAAGCCCGTGTGTCATCTGCAGAAGGGTTGGGCGAAGTTAAGCCATCAAAGTGCAGAGATCCGAGAGCTCTTGAAATATAGTTGGTGATCTTATGGGCCTGGTCCATGACCAAATGAAAACAATGCCCGTTAGTGTCACGACCAGTACTCTGTTGAGGAGCAGTAACAGTACCTGTAAGAACAGGAACAAACATAGTTGGTTTTGTATGTCTTAGAGCTATAGTTACATATATGAATCCTATATAACTTTTTTTTTTCCTTGTCATTCACTTTATTTGTTAAATTTATATGGAGTTTATTGCTCAATTTGATAAAGATACGGTAAGCTATATGTATTTTTGTTTATTATTGTCTGTATATTAGTTATGTAAATTTTGTTTTTCTTTTGTTCTTTCTCAACTTGATGCGAGTAGAATTAAAAGGGTTATCATTAAATTTTATTATTAGCAAGCTACACATCCATTATATTTGAACCATAGTTTAATTTATATTGGTATATCTTAGTTAACAATCTCTTGAAACCTTTTTCCGAACCTCTTATCAACTAAACAACCATCAAAATTGTTTTGCACAGTGAACATATAGCCAAGGGACTAATACTAATAACAAATCATATAAATCTTGGTCTATTGGTGCAAATGTCATCCCATGTTTGTAGCAAAATGATGTATGACCAAAAAAATTCATTTTGAGACTAATTCTAACGACTGTCAAGCAGAAAGATGTAACCTACTAGTAATATGTCAAAATCTGTCCTAAACTAATGTGAAAGACCATAGAACCAAAACTAAAATCTACCAAGTTTTAGGAAGAATTGTATACCTTTTGTATAGTAGTTTGAGGAAGAAGGAATTTAAAAGTGACAATACAGCATATAAATACGCATCTAATTCCTACACAATGGAGAAATAATATTGATATCAACGACAACTAATATAGGTTGACAGCATCAACAAAATACAGTATTACTGTATTAGTGACCTCATGCACAACTCTCTTCTAATAGATAAGATAGAATTTCAGAAAAAAACTAAATGAGGATATTACATTAGTTATGCTTGAAGGATCAAGTGACCAAATTAAAACTTTTTTGACAATATGATAAAGAAAGTTTGCTTGACTTTTGAATAAAAAGGGTCCAGTTTCTTAAAACTGCATAGAAAAATCAAACTACAATGAGATAATCAGCCTACTTTTAAAAGATCATTTTAGGATAGAAATTGATGTTATAGATGAAAAAAAAAAAAAACATAATGCATTCGAATTCATCACTTGAGAAGATTACATTAAAAACAACACAAAGTTTATTAGGTAGATGTGCGAGAATTATTTTTTCATGTACCAATTTTGTTATGCAAAAGACCTTGAACCAACTAATCAACTTTTGTTCCCCTTGTTCGCCCAAAAACCAATTCTGTATCGCCTTTCTGTGTTAATTCGAATTGCTTTCAAAAATACACCTAATCACCACGTTGTTTCTTTGTTTTTTTTTTTGGTTACTTGAAGATTGCAAGGCGTACCCTAGACTTCTTTGCTCGACCTCCTTTCCCAAGTCCAAAATAATTCTCCTCGGCTTCCAAGTCTTGTTATAAAGTTCAGATACTTTTCGGTATCACATTCAACAAACAAGTCGTTGTTTTGTTTTTTTCTTATACTATTCGTAAAGTTATGTCCTATCTAAACAAGGATTAAATAGTTTTCCGCCCTTGTGGCTTCTTCGTTGCTGATGTTCCCTAATCGAAACGCGTATTCCACAAGTACACTCTTCTTTTCCTTTTGTTCCAACCCTGTATATCCCAACAATTAAGTAATCTATCTCGGTATTACTTCTAACAACAAATGATCAGTTTGGTTTCCTTCGCCTGTTGTTTTTCTCGTATTGCTAGCGTCCGTTCAAAACAATTTCGAATTGTTTCTGTTTCCTTTTTCTTTCTCGACCCGGTATACAACAACCAAAATTCAATTCTCGTCTATCCAACCGTGTTGCGGGTACATAATTTTGCAACCGTGGTCCTCCTTTTTGTTTTTTGACGTCCTTTTCCTTCCAGTCTGCCAGTCCAAATGTTGGCACTGGTCTTCATCTTTCTTCCAATTTTGTGCTGTAATAGACAAAGCCAAATGGCGTTTAATTCCTTTCCTTCGATTGCGTTCCAATAGTGGCACAAAGGTCTTTGTTTGTTGTATGTTGGGTTCGAAATCACAACAAGTGTTATCTTAGAAAAAACAACTCTGTTGTGATTTTCTTTCTTGGTTCTAACTTTCCTGCTCGTATAGTGCAGTCCCAACACATAAACAAAATCCGGTCGACCCACTTCCGTTGGTGGATCACATTATCGCTTGCGAATTTCCCACAAGTACGGTTTGCGCCTTCCCTTCCTTGCGTTCATAAGTACAGGCAACGTCTTGGGTTTTGATAATACGTTGCTTTTAACTATTTTCCTGAACAAGTTTCTGTGTTTTGATTTTCTTGGTTTAGACATCGGTCTGTTTTCGATTTAATGTTTTCCTGGTTCGGTTGTATAACGAAACGTGTGCTCTTGATGAGCCAAATTGTTAGTCCCTAATATGGAGAAAAACCGATATGAAAATTGCAATGTAAAGAATCTGATAACTTTTATATAACGTATCTGAAACTTGTAATCGTACATATGTTTAACTATATATAAGCACGAATGGGTTTGCCATGAACCAATCGCATCCTTCGTGGGTCAATGCTACAGAATCGACTACACCTTTCAAATTAGGGCTAGATCTTTTAATAACTTTCAACTAACAATTTCCCCGTTATTAAGTTTCTATCTGAACTTTGGTCTTCTAAGTTTGAATGAAGCCAGTAAAACCGAGATCAATTGACTTCAAATGTTATGGTTCAACTTCATGGTTATTATCTTTGTTTTTTAAAGCTACAGTAGAATCTCTAAAGCCAAAGGACAGTGTAACCTCTTAACAAAGTTAAGCAGCAATGACCTTCTTCATCTGTTAATTCAAACAACGTTTAGTCAATCTTTATATATCCAGTTTTTGAAAAAATGTTTGTCACATTTATAAAACTGTTTTGTCAAAATAATTTTTGAAAAAATGTTTCGTCACATTTATTAAAATGTGAACTTTAAGACAAAAAGTTTATTTCTTTGATCATCCATCAAGTAATAAAATTTGTTTGTTCATACCTTGAGTGATTTATCTCGTAACGGTATTTTACGACTAATAACTTGTTAACGTTAACTTTGAAGTAAAATGTTTTTACATTTTGTTATTATCAAACATAGAGATGTCGAAAAATATAAATAACGTTTTTAGAAATTATTTGTATTAACATGAGTTATGTATTGAGGACCAACGGTGCAATTTTATAGACTTTAATTTCAAATTTTTCAAAGTTCACTCTAGTTAACTTGGACCGTTTTGAGTAAGTTAGTCATATTAAAACAAATTGGAGAGTACATTACTTATTTATAGACTTTAGCCTTTTAAATAACAAAGATAATAACCATGAAGTTGAACCAACATTGAAAGTCAATAATCTCGTTTTACTGCTTCATCAAACTAGAAGGACCAAAGTCGTAGATAGGAAACTTAATAACCGAATTGTTAGTTAAGTTAGTTAAAAGAATCTAGCCCTAATTTGAAAGGGTGTGTCGATTCTGTACATTGAACCCACGAAAGGATGCGATGGTTCATGGCAACCATTCGCTGCTTATATATAGTTAAACATATGTACCGATTACAAGTTTAGAACGTTAATAAAAGTTATTCAGATTCTGTACATTGCAACTTCATATCGTTTCTCATATTAGGGACTAACA